>CM076581.1:959578180-959725136 GCA_034641835.2 Pinus albicaulis | reverse complement strand
GGAAGCCCATGTAAAGGACGGCTCTACCATCAAGTCATGATTTAAAAATCGGCGAGTGAAATGGGTATAATACTCATGACCTGATGGGATCGACCCTAAGGCAAGTGATCAGTATGGAGGCTAGAATGCAAGATGCAACGGAAAGTGATTTCCTAACCTATATGCCAGTGAAGATCATATACCTGCTGTGAAGAGTCGGAAATCATGGATCAAAAACCAGGAAAAATCTCAAAATCGTCAAAATGTACCTGAAAACATACCAAACTGGGCACTTCCAAGCAAATATGTTATACAGCATAAGATAGATCGAAAAAATAGGCATAAGAAAATTTTGCGAAAATTTCCAATTTTTTAGCCATAAATACACAAATTACCTCTCATTTGGTTCATTATTGCATAGCTGATTTGGAAAAAGTGCTCTGGAGCAAAAACTTCTTTCAGAAAATCAGGAACAACCGACCGTCGGAACTCAGCGAAACTTCAGGTAGGCTCCTTAATCATCCTGTTTATTCATTTTGTCCGTTTGGAAATTAAAATTAAGTGATTTTTTGCTTTGAAACCCTTGCTAAAAAATGTGTATCTGCACATACGCGGGTTTAATGAAGGCAAGTCGCGTATACACGCGACTGTGCATAGGGAAAGTCGCGTATGCGCAGGTCCGATTGCAAAAAAGCGTGGCTAATGAAAAATTTGATGAAATTTCTCAGGATGACCATCTCATGGAGGGAACGTGAGCACAGCGCAGTAGACCAAGAGGTCATGCAGGACCGCGCATCGCAAAACATCCTCCGAAATTGCGGATTGTTGAAATTCTTTAAAATGCCCAATATGAAAAGTAATGTGCGATTGCTTGAAATGCTCGTAAATTACTGGGAACCAGATCAGGATTGCTTCATAATTGATCGGATGCCACTACGCATAGAAGTGGAGGATATATATTTCATCACTGGACTCTCCAGGAGGGGAGAACCAGTAGACTTGCACGGAAAACCCCTGGGAGGGTTAACCGTGGAATATTATGTCCACGTATATTGCGTAGATAATTCCAAAAAGGTTGGAACGCAGATTGCAATTAGAGATATCAGGGATTTGCACATGAAGATCCTCCTTTTCACCATCAGCAGAGTGGCAGGATCTGCCTCACTACATCAGGCGTCCAGGACGCAAATGAGTATAGTTGTAGAGTGTTTGACTCATGTGTACGATTGGTGCACAGCCCTGCTACTGAACATGAAACAACAGCTGACCTCCATTCGCCAAGCAAAGACTAAAAACTTTGGCTATGGGACCATTTTGACAACATTCTTCTTTGAAAGGATTCCAGATTTGAGACCCAGAGTGATCTCGACTGCAGCCCGCGGGACCCAAGAATCGCCCGTTGGGCAGACATGATGAAGAGACTGGGGGGCAGCGAAGTACCCCGAACCACATGGGATGATGAGTTCTTCCTGTGGTGGGGAGAACAGATCATCGCAGTGGACGACTATCCCTATGCCGGGATGGATTTCCGAGGAGATCTAGATCTAGTACTTCCACCTGGCACAACATGGGGAGCAGTCGGTAAGTTTTGCAAAATTTTTTGACTTATATGATTTTTTTTGGATTTTTTCAAATATGTATGAAAAATGAAAAACACACATGTTTTTGATTGGATTCATAATGACTAACAATTAAAAATGATCATGTTTCAGATGTTGGACCAGTTCGACCTGAGGGTCTCCCACGCCATAAGCGTCGCAGGGGCGAGGCAGAGACAGTGGACTCAGACAGGACACTCCAGGCCGTGCAGAGAAACTTGGAGGGATTAACCCGCCAAATCCCTATGGCTGCCGTGGAGGACTTGCCTGAAGCCATCCAGAGACGGGTAGTTGGAGTACCCCGAGACTGGGTTAGATTATTCCGCCATGTGGCCACTGCAATTACGTTCTATAGGAACACGACTGCTGGACAGGGACCTCAGGAGTAGACAGATTTTATATATTAGATCACTGTATATTCTTTTTTGAGACTGAACATGATGGGGCATAAGCCCAAGTTTTGTACGAGATTATGGATCCAAATTTTGTAAAGTTTTTGACACTCCGATGATATATATACAGCGAGATTTGATGTGATGTGATAAATGTATCAAATGTATGATTTTTTTGATGATTAAAAATTTATTGTATTGAATGATTAATATGCCAATCTAAAGCTTGATTAGCTAATGAGTCAGCAAACCAATTGTCAGCTCGAGGAATATGAATGAATGTTAAAAATTGAAATGACCTTTGTAACAAACGTACCCTCAAAAACAATCGTAATAAAAATGGATCTCGTACCCGATAAGTGTTGTTCAACTGCGACACCACCAGCTGAGAGTCCAAGAAAACTACCAACGAATCAACACCCAGAGATATTGCCTCCGAGAGTAGATGAATGACTGCAGTGTATTCTGCTACGTTATTGGAAGCAGGACCAATGCAGACCCCTCTTGATACCAACAGCTGACCGGAAGGATAATAAAGCACCCAAGCCGCGGAAGCTAAGTTCCAGGTGTGTCTACTAGCACCATCGGCGAAACCAAAATGACTCATGACATCCAACACAACCTGCCAAAGCAGATCAAAAAACATCACCACCTCATCAAAAATCGAAAATCAATCAGATATGTACAAAGCAAAAACTACAAATATATACAAAAGCAAGATGCCAGGCCAAAGCCTAGGCATAATACTTCTTAAGATAGAGCCCATTTCGGGGCTCCGACACCTCGTTCCCTTCGAAATCAACCAAGGTATAAGCTCCTTTCTTAAGGACCTTTTTAACGATATAGGGGCCATACCACATCGATTTAAACTTTCCTGCCCCCAAGGCATCTTTTTCTTGGGCATAGACCAAAACAAGGTCACCCTCTGAAAAGACCCTAGGCTTAACCGCCTTATCGTACTGAACCTTTACTCGGTTTTTATGCCTTTGTTCATCGTGGCGGCATCTCGACGCTGCTCATCGAGATGTTCCAGATGAAGAAGCCGTTCTGCCAGACTGGAAGTGTCAGGAAGAAGCTCAACAACTAATTTGAGGGAAGGAATCTCGCATTCAATGGGAAATACGGATTCCATCCCGTGGACTAACTGAAACGGAGTAAAGCCAGTTGCAGTTTTAACTGACGTCCTGTATGCCCAAAGTGCAGGATATAGCATAATATGCCAGTTGGATCTATGTTTATCAATTGTCCTTTGAAGAATTGTCTTCAAGGATTTATTCACGGCTTCCACTTGCCCATTGGCCTGAGGATAATATGGAGATGAATGCTCCTGCCGGAAACCCAATTTAAGAGCCAACTCGGCCATCATACTATTCTGAAAGTGACTGCCATGGTCAGTGACAATCTCTCTAGGTATACCGAAACGAGCGATAACTTGGTTGAAGAAGAAAAGAGTTGCAGTCTCACCATCGTTCCCAAAAGTAGGCATAGCCTCGACCCACTTCGTAAAGTAGTCTACTGCTACGATAATGTACTTGTGACCTTTTTCCGAAGGCGGGTTACAAGTAGTATAATCCATACCCCACTTTGTAAAGGGGCCGACAGTAACTACTGGAAAAAGCGGAGCTGGATGAGCGCGCATTTTTCGAGTATACACTTGACAAGGATGACACTTCTTGACCGATTCAATACAGTCTTTGAAAATCGAGGGCCAGAAGTAGCCAGCACGCAAAATATTTTGGGCTGTAGCAAGCCCTGATAAATGACCCCCCCAAGCTCCACCGTGAGAATCATTGAGCACAGCCTCAGCTTCTTCGAAAGTTAAGCAGCGTCTTAGGATTGAATCAACCCCTCGACGGTACAAAGCATCACCAATAATCAGATAACTTTTAGCTAAGTGACGCAGCTTACGACGCTCATCTTTCGAAAAAGAAGAGGGAAAATTCGCAGTCTGGAGATACACAATGATATCCCCATACCAAGGATCTTGTGGAGAGATTAGAAACAAGTGTTCGTCCGGAAAGGACTCATCATAGATCATCTCTTCTCCACAAGGCAACTCGGAGATCAATTCCGCAAAGACTAATGACTTCTTGGATTTGGCAGACATGAACTCGAGATCAAATTCTTGTAATATCACAATCCATCTATTATATTTTCCCCCAATCACTCGCCTGCTGAGGACAAACTGAAATGGATTGGCAGCTGCGAAGACATAAGTTTTGCGAAGAATAATGTAATGTTGGAGTCACTGCACAGCATGAACTGCTGTTAAGGCTAACTTTTCTATCGGGGTGTATCGCAGTTCAGGTCCTACCAGTGCTCGACTAAGGTAGTAAATAACATGCTCAGCAAGAGCATCATCCTCCTGAACCAGAACCATACCAATGGTAGATTCTGCTGTAGCCAGATACAAAAGAAAATCTCTGCTATAATCGGGTGGACTCAGTAAAGGAGCAGAGGTCAATGCCTTCTTCAAGGCATCGAACGAGCGTTGAGCGTAGTCGTCCCAAAGAAAAGGAACTCCTTTCTTCAACAGTCTCATATATCCCTTTGTAATCTCAGCATAGTTGACGATAAACCTCAGAAGAAAATTAGACTTCCCTTGGAGACTTTGAAGCTGATGGATTGAAGACGGGGGAGGCAACCGAAGTATTGCCTCAACCTTGAAGGGATCTACCCTTATCCCTTCCCTAGACACGATAAATCCCAACAGCCGACCGGATGTTACCACGAAAACGCACTTGTTCGGATTCAAACGAATTTTATAAAAACGACATCTTTCAAATATTTGTCGGAGGTGACCAGGATGATCCATCCTCTTTCGAGAATGAGCAGCTAGATCATCTAAGTATGCCTCGATAATTTTCTTGATGTCGTGGAAGGCGTAGGACATGGCCCGCTGAAAAGTGGCTCCAGCATTTTTCAGACCAAAAGGCATTTTCTTATATGCAAACGTACCCCAGGGATAAATAAATGCGGTCTTATGTTGATCTTCTGGACGGATAGTAATTTGATTGTAACCAGAAAAACCGTCCATGAAGGAAAAAATTTCGTTACCGGCACACTCATCAATAATCTGATCAATGAAGGGTGTGGGGTAATTATCTTTAGGACACGCCTTATTCAGGTCTCTGAAATCGATGCACACTCGAATTGTTCCTTGCTTTTTATCAACAGGAACGGGGTTTGAAACCCATTCAGTCAGAGGAACTGGGAAAATGAATCCCGCCTTAAGCAGCTTTTCAACTTCAGCTTTGATAGCTGATGCCTTCCTAGGATTAACCGGACGAAGTTTTTGCCTGACCGGCTTAGTGTTTTCATACGTCTTGATCTCATGCTGGACAATAGATGGGTCTATGCCAGGCATTTCTTCATAAGACCAAGCAAAAACATCCCTATACTCTTTGAAGAGCTCGGTATAGATTTGAACCTCTTCACGGGAACATTCAGCTCCAATGAAGACATTCTCGATAATGTTGGGATCCCTGGAAATGTTCACCGGGATAGTAGGAGAGATCACGGTATGTTCCCTTCGGCATAAACTGTCTTTGGTGCCAAGGGTTCAAATTTGGGTGAACGAGGTCCGGAGGCCGAGGCTTGGAAAACTTGTTTCGACTTCGGCGAAGTCGGGTAGAAATAAAGACCGATGATGCAAATCATCCCACGGTCCTATCTATACTGTCATCGCTTCCGGGGATAGCCTCTTCGGATGGAAGAGTGGTATCACAGAAAGTAGTATCTAGACAATCCTGGGCAGAAGAAGAAGTAAGCGTCCAAGCCGGAGCCACATCACCATCCAGCTCTTCCGGCGAAAGAGGAGCTGGATCAGACTCTGCAGTGTCAACAACAGACTGATATGCAATCTCAGCTGCAGAAATCGGGAATGCCATTCCACCCACTTGCCCTTCCTCCAAAGTGGCAGTTGGGGAAGGTAAGGTCCAAGGGTCCGAAAAATAATGAGTTCGAAAGAACTCTCTTCGAAGGGGAGCCTTGGAGGATGAAATAACATTAATATGCACCGTAGGAGGAGGAAGATCGAAAGTACCCATCAGGGAAGAATACATTCCAACTCCTAGATTCTCAACAGGTGCCTTAGTATTATCCAACTTAGGGACAGATGAGTCAGAAGGCGCATCCAGGTCTACAGGAGGACAGTCCAGTTGATCCACCGTGACTATCCTCCCTTCGTGGGGGAAACATACAATTCGAAATAATGAGGATGCAATGGCATCCATCTCATATATCCAGTTCCTCCCCAACAGAAGGTTGTAGTCCAAGGCTGCATCCACTACCTCAACTTCTATGTTAACGGTTTTGCCCCCAACACAGATGGGCAAAGCCGAGACAATACCATGGGGTCTGTGAGAATGACCATCGAATGCAGTAAGAACAGTGCTAGATGGAACAGCTTTGGGAGATCCAAGTGTCTTCCAACATGCGAGAGACATCACGCATGTAGAAGCACCCTCATCAACAACCGTTCGAAAGATATTGGTCTTTTGATACGATGATTTAATGTGAAATGCCATGTGATGAGGAAGTCTCTTCTTAAAGTTGGTCATATCGAAAGTAATCAGAAGAGAATTTTTCAGATCAACAGCCCCAATGGCAGTGAGCAAAGCACTGCGCTGAGCCGGACAAGACTGGAGTACCTCTAAAGCTGACATAGCACAAGGACTCTGCGCCAGATCTTCTACAATCGAGTAGTTCTGTGCAGCCCTCATGTTCGGATTAATCGTTGACCGCTTAGAGGATGCCTTCGGTATCCGAGGCATAGACTCGACAGTTGGCTTCGTGATATGAAGCGGCTCAGTAGCATCAGGAACTTCCTTAGCTTTCGAAGATTCCTCTCCACCATAATCACGGGATCTCGTAGCGACATCCACGTGAGCACTCATCATAAAGATATTCGATGGAATTTCCCCTTCCTGGGTACCTCCAGAGGAAGCCCCAGGATTTTGGTTCGCGCCAGCAATTAATTGCTGCCCTTGGGGAAAAGGGTTTGTTAGCACAGCCTGGGAACTAGAAGAACCTTGCTGAGATAACAGGCGCTGAGCATCCTGAATTTTCGGGCAAAGGTGTGTGAGATGGTCTCCAGCACAAAGCTTGCATGGAAACTTCACTTTATTTTTCTCCTTTTGACCCTCACCAACACGCTCGTTGGTTTTATTTGCATTTCCCTTCCCATTCTTGCCCTTCTTCTTGTTATTTCGTCCCTTCTTCTTCCCATCGGATTGTTGATTTCCTTTGGGATCAGAAGTTTGGACAGCATTTATAGACAAAGACTGGGAAGGTGATGAATCAGCAAGCACAGCCTGACCAGAAGGAGAAGATTGTAAAGACAACTGCTGCAATTGAGAAAGCAGGCTGGCCGCACCACTACTGACCGATCCGACAAGTCCATCACCATGCGGACCAGGTTTAGTTTTCGACAAATCCAATTTGGAGCGAGGAGCATTGGGCAAATACTTATAAAGTACCCCAAACTGAGAATAGATCAGTTCTAACTGCTGGGCCCTAAAGATGGCCTGCTCCTCAGAAAATACCCCAGATAGGGATACATCCTTTGAAATATCTGACTGCAGAGATTTCAAAAACCACTCGAGAAGGAATTCACCTGGAATATGAGCTTTGATAAGCCTCTTCCTTCTCCTCCATTCTTGAATGTGATCAGAAATGTGAGTTGCCTCATCCTGCTTAAAATTAGCCAGGAGTTCGGTCCCAGCCTCATATCTGACAGGCAACTGAAAATGGTTTAGAAATGTGACATCCAGTTCCCCAAATGTGGTGAAACTGCCCCCAGTGAGCTCGATATACCATTTGGCAGCATTCCCAGTTAGGATGCGTTGAAATAATCTCAACCTAATCGAGTCATCGATCAGGGAGTTCGAAGAGCACCATAAGTGGAAAGTGGTAATGTGGTCTGCCGGATCCTCTCCACTTTTACCTTCAAACTTTGGAATGTTTGAAGGAAGTTTGGTTGGGACCGGAGGCCACCCCGGACTATAACGAATCGGGTCATTAGTCAACTTTGACAAATCTAGCAAGTTTAACGTTGCCAGAAACGGTAAGCGAGGCGGAGCCTGAGAATTCCATCCTTGAGGGGATGGATTCCCAACATTCTAAAAAGAATAGCCTGGATTTGATGAGGCACCAGGCT
Organism: Pinus albicaulis; assembly: GCA_034641835.2. NCBI lineage: Eukaryota > Viridiplantae > Streptophyta > Pinopsida > Pinales > Pinaceae > Pinus > Pinus albicaulis. The sequence continues at coordinate 959,717,007 of CM076581.1, read as the reverse complement.
GCCAGAAAGGACTCGTAGAAAACAGAGAAGAACCTCCTCCCCACGCCGAGTTACCAAAGCCCAGACCAGTTCCCCCCACTGAAGTATTGATTGAAGAGGAGAGCCCCTGGTAGGGGTTCCAAGCATTAGACAGAGGAGAAAAGGACTGATATGCACTCGACGAAGGGAAAGAAGCATTCCCTTGATGACCTGCGAAGAACTGGTTCCCTGCCCCAGCCGTAGTAAACACAGGATTCCATCCCGTAAAAGTAGTTGAACTCTGCCCCCCAGACCAGGGGTTGAAACTCTGGGTCTGGGACGTAAACGGAAACGACCCTAAAGAAGAATTGGAACTGGGAATGTGCCCAGTCCCAAAGGGGAAACCCTGAAACGAAGTTGATCCACTAGCCATGTTAGACATGGGCGTAGATCCAGCTGAAGCAGCAGAAAAGGTAAAAGAGGGACTTCCACTAATGGACATCCCTGAACAAAAGGGACCAGAATGGGAAGCATGTGCTTGGGTGAACCCAGAGCCAAACACAGCAGCACTAGAAGCAATCGAAGACGAAGCAATAGTGCCCCCTGCTTCAACAGAAACAGGAGTCTGAATGCCTACAGCACTCACGGTAGAATCCGCGTTCCCAGTCGTGGCCATCGAAAGATAAGAATGATACGGAAGATCCGGCGGTCTCTCCGACTCCGGTCCGATGTACTGAAGAACAAACGGATGATCAGGAGGAAGAGGAGATGGACCTGTAGCAGGAGGCTCAGGTACGTCTTCAATTTGAAAATCTCCTTCATGAGGAAACAAGACTCGCGAGGTGAGCGGAACGCTCCTCTCGGGACCGACACCAGAATCAGCTACGAAACCTTCAGATCTTGGTGGAGGATCTCTCTCCACAGCGTCAGACTCCACAGGGTGGTAACCACTTGCTAAATCACTCCTACGCCTTCTCGAAGAAGGCTCTGCACTCTCGGGAGATAACCCCCGGATCCTCCTCGAACGTCGAGGCGCTTGATCAGCCACTTTTATAGATTTTATAAATTAGACTCAAAAAAGTGAAAAGCTAGGGAAGCTAGGAGAAAAAGAGCACTCACTAAAATAAAAATCCCTGAGATACAGACAAGCAAACAGCCTCCAAGTATTTCCGCTCCGGGTGATGAGGACCGGACACCAAAATACAAGCAAGCGAAGTATAGGACCTTCCGAAAGCAGTCTGGGATGATTAGGGCCCAGAACAACTAGCGAAGGTATCAGAAACAGTTACGCCGACCTCCAAACGACAGCCTTTGCCGACTCAAGCACCCAAGCTTCACAAGGGCACCCCCCAGAAGTACTGCTGAAAGTGATGCGACGTCTGTCTCAGGTACCACGGGTATTCCCCCCCGCAGTCACCTGTGTGGAACCTAGGAGTGGAAACTATGGACACCAATCCATATCAGAAGCTGGGCAGAACGGTCTTGAGGTCAGATTCAGCTAATCGGAGGGGGGGTATCCCTCTTCTCAACCTTCACTTCCCCTCGCGCTTGACTCTCGGATGAGAACTTTCCCAGTCCACCTCACGGAGTTGGATTTCGCTCAATTAATCAACTTCTATGTTTGTTTGAGCGGCCTTGGAGAGTTAACTCTCCACTCACCTATTCCAAGGCCCTACAACCTAGCTAGTTGGTGATTGACACTTAGAAAAAATTGCTAGTTGATTTTAGATTAAATCGCTTATTTTAAGGGCTGTTATATTAAGTCACAAGGATATGGAGATGAAACGTATGGTGTTTTTGACGCAAAAGAAATTAATAAAAACTTAACTACATGCAAATGCAGTTCTTTGTCTTTCGATGAAGAGTAATCTCTATACAGGTTCTACGAGACTAAAATTTGTATTTTTCTTTTCAAAAAGCAAACCCACACTCACAAAAACTAAGAAGCTAACTAAATGCACCTAATGCAAATCACTACAAGCATGTAAATCCTAAGATGCAAATTTCTCTTAAAACAGAGTGAAATTTCCCAAAAAGCTCCTTCAGTTCTAACTCTTCTTTTGTTGTCCAGAAAGCCAATTCTTGAAATCAAGAACTCTTAAAATAAGGACACCAAAACACTTAACAACAAGAAGAAGAAATCAAATGACAACTCCTCCTCAAAATCAAGCCTAAAACTAAAGCAAGAAACTTCACAAAAGCTTCAAAAGTTGTAGCAAACGAAAATGAAAATGCAACAACAAAAGCAACTAACAAGTCAAAATGTTTTTTTAAGCCTTTGAAATGCAAAAACAAAAAGCAAACCAAATGTTTTTTGAGCTTTTTTGTTTTATAGAGAAAGAGCTCGAAAAGACCAAGCACAACTATCAAAATCCAAACCAAACGAGACCGAATTTCAAGCACAAACTTCAAGAATGCTCCCAAACCTTATAAGGCTAACTCGTAGCAAGATCAATAAGAGCAAAATAAGACCAAAAACTCAGCCACCCAGCCTAGACAAATAGTGCAAAACTCGTTGCAAACAAAGACTCCAAAGAAGCAAGAAAATCCCTTCAAAAGTTGCAACAAACCCTAGCCTATGGAACTCAAGAAAACCAATCGAAAACAAAGCAAAAATCGCAATGCGAAGCACAACACAAATATAGGAGCGAGTCAGTGAGCAGAAGCTCTCTGTTCTGATAAAGCAGAACAACCAAGAATGCTCAGAAAGCAATCTTGGAACTCAATCCAGAAGTGCCAGCACCAGCAACAACACTTAGCCCAAAATACTAGTTTTCACTTAAATGAAAGAGAGAAAAGACATGAAACCACTTCCTTCACACTCCAGTAAGTGCAGAGACACTGTAGAAACAGGCCTCCACAGCCAGAAAGGACCAAAAAGTCAATAAACCCAAAAATTCAAAATCTGCCTAGGTATACGCTACTTCACAGCTATGCAACCAGCGTGCATACGCGTCTGTGCTAAGGGAAACTCGCGTATACGCGGGTTCCTTTAGACAAAATTGCATGTATACGCGACTGTGTGCAGAAAAAAGTGCGTATACAAAGGAAAATAATGAAAAAACAAAAAGGACAAGCCTGGGAAAGACACCAGGACTTCAGACTGACTGCAAGAAAGTAAATTGGACTGCAAATGAAAGATAAAACTGTCGGCAACCTACCAAACAGCTGAAACAACCCAACAGGAGAATCACAAGAATGTGATCTCCAGCGGAGTTGCCAGTTCTGTTTCGGGGAAATATCACCCTAGAGGTTGGTTGGGATACAACCTCCACAGAGCAGGGGCATGCTACTTAACAGAGACTCACACAACCATGCACGTTCAGAACAACTAAATAGAGCAGAATGAGAAGGTTACCCGTAGGTCCTACGGTTGAAGAAGATCCCGCAGGGTTCAAACCCCCAGCAACCGTCCTTCCTTCTTAACCTGAAATACAAGAAGAAAAGAGCACAAAGGACAGGTTGTACAGCATATATCTACTCTAAATGTTAGTGAGATTCATATAAAACATTAAATAAATCATAATGAATGCTTGTATAACAAATATTCTCATACATAAAAGCATACACTAACACGTTTATTTCGGGAACAACATGATACTTCTGTATTATAAATAGTACGTACAAAAGTAATCAAGTGGAGAGATCACCTGATCCTTCCAAGGCCTTCGCAGACCGTCGTCCGGATCCGTCCAGCCCTTGCCTCGCTAAAACTCCTTCCAAACTGGTGCATACGAGATAACATATAAAGGGATGTGTATCTCAAGGAAACAAGGGTTTCCTATAATGAACTGGGAAAGTGGGGAGACAGAGATACGAACTGGATAATAGATATAGCAATTATAATATCAATAAAATTCTCTCTCTCCCTTAGGCCATACACAGAGCACTGTCATTCCCTCAGTAGTTGTGATTCAAATGATTGTACAGTAGAGACAGTTGAACTACACAGAGTAACCATCAACCCAGCGCTGAGAATGAGATTACATATATTTTTAATTATTTTAATGACATACGAGAGAAAGTCTAAATTTGAACTACTACTACATTTTCTAAGACATAATCATGCAAAGGGGATTCTACTTGTTTTTAAGTGAGATTTGTCTAGTCATGAATGATTTTATAAATATAACAATCATGAATCATATCAAGGTGAGAAATGATGCTATAACAACCCTTGTCTTTCTTTTCTTTCGCCATGGGAGGTCATTGGGGTTTGCGAGGCTGATCTTGCAAGGGCTCAACTAGATCAAGCCCTAACTCCTTATACCCTGACCGTTCTGATACAACTCAAATGTTGGGGACATGCAAAGAAAAATAGAGAAAGAGCAAACCGCTTTGATACCACTCATTCGGATTTATGCATGAACGCAATAATACACAAAAATAAACATAAACACAGAGATGAAGCGGAAATAATATTTCGTTTCATTTATATCAAATAACATAAAAATTCTTAAGGACATAATGGAAATAAACTAGCTAGGGTGCTGGTAGCGTATCTCTGAGAAGAGATGTGGCAACTACAGGCCTATGAATTGTGTTACAATGATGCTCAAAGGCCTATTTATTGTTGAGAAACAATAGAAAACCCTAAAAATCCAAAAACCTAACCCTAGGAGATGAAGCGCCAAAACTGTGGGCCCCGTTTGGGTGAATTGGTACATCAATCTTCTTGGGGGCGTAAATTTTGCATACGATATCCGTTTGACGCGCTCAGTACCTCATTAGAAATATCTATCTAAGGACTACAACTTTTGACCAATGTTGCTCCCGGGTTTCCCAAAAAACGTCGTTTACGGCCTCAAAACGGCTCTTGAAGTTCAGGACCTGAAAAAATGCTAAAAATAGTAAGTTGTGATGAAAATGAAAAACATAATGATCTAGGGTAAATTTTGATACCCTTAACCAATACATTTAACTTCAGCTGATGAATTAGAATTGCATTTAATTAAAGCGTTAATGAGCATAAATGAACAATTGCATGCTGTAAAGAACAAGAACATAACATGTCAAGATCAACAATCATAAGAACATGTCATTTGATAATGGAGTTCATCCAGGAGGAACTACATCTCCGAGCCTTAGTGTCAAGATGGTGTAGGTTGCTACATTAAGAGTTGTAAGGAGTGAATATGTACATGGATAGTGTTGTATTGGTCATACAAGGAAAATGCCCTCACGCAAGATTGGTTGAACCTCTCTATGAGATGTTCCACTGTGGAACTCTCACTCATAAAAAGGACTCCTATCAGTATGGCAATAGCTCACACATAAAGACTATGAGTATCCCGCCAACGTGGCAAACAAAGGGATCTCAAACAACATACATGTGACAATGAGTATCCCACCAACATGGCATCAAAGGGATCTCAGACATAATACATATCCATGACAGAAAATACATCAATAACAAAACAATATCCCATGACTCATACATCAATAGGGATCTATACAACACAATGCATCTCAGGGAGAAATAAGTACATGAAGTCAACACATTATATACCTCACATTGAATATAACTAAAGAATGGGTTGATATATTACTCGATTTGAAATCACCATCACAATCATGGCGTCGAAAGGTGTGAAATCGACTACTCACTCGCTTAAAGCTGAAACCTACAACTTCACTTGAAAAAGTGACAAAAAAATATAAAACTAAGATGGAAAATCTGAATGCACCATTAGATTCGTGGTGTTGAGTAGTGCAAAAACGACTATCCATTTTCTGAATTATGATGAAGTGAAAATCTAGGGCAAAAAGGAATCTTTTAGATTCCCCATAGATTCCTCCACGATGCTACTCCATGGATGGACTGGAAATCTACAACTCAAAAGGCGAATCTGACCTCGCCATTGCGTTCCCTGTGAAAAACCATGAAAAATGACTGTAAACTTGACTATATTCCAACATGGAGAAAAATGACCTCCCCAGGAAAATTTCAAGGCTCATGGTTTCACTCCCTGTTTCTAGGCTTGCTCATGGTTCCACCTGCATCGAAATTTGTGCCCACCTCGAATTGCGTGCACACTCTGCTCCTCCATGGCTTGGCTGGGCACACTGGTGAAAATGAGGTTTATATTAAAAATATGGGTGGAGTTTTCCAAATGGCCCATTGGGCGAGTTGGTTTGGATCCACAATAGGTGGGTGGAGGTTGGGTGGTCAAACCCTGACCCCTCCATATTAATATTAAAATTCGTTTTGATAACTGGGCTTTTACTTTATTAAACACCGTTGAACTTAAATATTAAGGTAGATGTACATTTGGGGGGGCCGGGCCCGCATTGGGCGACCCACCTCCATACTCGTCAGCCTCCGTTATACAAGTGGCAATAGTTGTGTGGTGGTGGTGGGGTTCACAATCCCCGCCACCGTATTCATATATGTCCACTGTATTTTATGTTGGAGGGTTGGGGTCGCGGGGTCACAGCTGTTGGCCCCACCCAATTTATATCGTTTTTTGCTGTGGATCCAGTGGGGGTCACGGCCCGTAGGATTTTTTATAATAATTTTTGTAATATGCACGGTTGGGGTCCCGTGGGGTCCGGCGAGGGTCATGGCTCGCCAAAATTATATATATATATATATATTATTTTTATTTTAATAAAAGCAAATGGACATTTTCAAAAATTTCGAAAATGACCGAAGGAGACAAATTAAGTGTCCCACGAATTCGCCCAGAATCTAGCATGAGCTTGCCGGAATTCGGTGGTTGGGAAAAGTCAAATTTGTGCCTTCCTTAAGGCTGCCAGTCACCAAGTCAACCCAGAACCGTTCACACCACCGTGATCAAGACGACAAAATATTCAACTTGAACTTGGTTTGAGAGAAATCCAAACACTTTTATTTTTGAGTCCTCTTTATCCTGTGTGTGTCTCTAGAGTCACCTATATCATTCCTCCCCACTGAGGAGCTTTTGACCCTCCAAAAGCATCAATAAGAATCTACACTGGTGTTTACTATGTCTGCACCACAAGTGTCCTGAAAAGTCACCCTTCCTTGTCCTTCACCTACGTCCTTCAGAGACATAAGGGATGAACTGACACCTGCACCTTCTACAAACTTGTAGTACAATCCCATGCAAATACATGCTCAAATTGACCAACTATGACCCAAATATTCCCATACTTGCCATGAGTTTATAACATGTACTCGGTGCTCAAGTTTACATCAAGTGGAAATCACCCACAACTATCATTACAAGACGAACAACATCATCGTCGCATTTCGAAGTGATGGCAAACATCTCATCACTTTTACATGAAAGAAATGCATCACACGAATCATAAAACAAGGCCAACAACATCATCATCGTATTTCGAAGTGATGGCAAACACATCATCACTTTTACATGAAAGAAATGCATCACACGACTCATAAAACAAGGTCAACAACATCATCGTCGCATTTCGAAGTGATGGCAAACATAACATCACTTTTACATGAAATAAATGCAACACACGACTTATAAAACAAGGCCAAAAAATATCATTTTTGCTTAAACAAGTGATGGAAAACACATCATCACTTTCACAATTAAAAATGGGACAAATTATCTACAAACACAGTCATGACAAGCTAACATATCTAGAAAAAACAATCTAGAAGAACCATCTCTCGCTTATCAAGGTGAGTGGATCATTTCCCTATGGCGAACTTGCTTTTCGATCAGCTCTTTCGACTGGTGTATGCATGGGTGCTTTGTCTTTAAGGTACTGCTTTGGATGGAGTCTCCAACATGTGGCTCTTTGGTGGCCAATTTAGTCGCAATGGGTGCAAAAGGTTTTTTTTTCCTCCAAACCTGCTTAACCGATTTATTTCCTTGTTGTGGAGAAGGCTTTTCATGCGTCATCCTCCTTTGTGTTGCCATCCTTCTCCAACACTTAGAAATCACATGGTTATTTAAACCACAAAAATGACATGATTTATAAGGCCATGATTTACGACCATGGTTATCAACATTCTTATAATCAAAATGCACTCTGGAATAATGAGACTTATTATACCTTCTTTGGTGGTCTCTGGTGTGGTCATGATGATGGGAGCTCGCCTCAGCTCTTTCACTGCAACATGCATTACCATGGAACGATGGCGAAGTGTTCCCATCATTCCTCTTCTCTATAGATTTTATCAATATCTATTTTCCCTTGATGTCTTTTGAACATCCTTATTTAGTGTACCCTAAACCTGCATAGCCAGGTCTTTGCACAACCTCCAATGGTTGAGTTATGCCCTGGTCATGAACACCAAGTCCTCCTCCTCTATACCCCATCTTGGTGAGGAGTCTCATGCCGGTTCCTGCAATGGGTATCTCCACACTTCCAACCGAAATTATATCATGTGAAGAAACTGAAGAGAAATCAAGACTGTTTACCTTAGTTGTTGATTGAAAAATAGGTGAAGAAGGCTTCTCTAGTCCTTCGTTACGCTTCACTTCCTCCAAGGCCTCTGTCGCGGCTTGTAGCTGAAGTTGTAACAACTGCTTCTGTTCCTTCTCTTCATGCAAGAGTGCTTTCAATGCATCATGATCTACTTGAAGAAATTTATTGTTGCACTTCAATTCTTCCCACGCCTCTGTTGTGGCTTGCAACTGAAGCTACAATTGATGTTTGTCCTCCTTTTCTTCCTGTAGGAGTGCCTTCAATTCATTGTTCTCTGCTGCTTGTTTTTCATAAGCCTCATACAACATGTCCGCTTTCTCGGACACCCTAAGCATGGTTTCGTACATGTCCTTGAAATTCTCCATGGCTCAACTCACCGAACGTTCAACAGTTCATGCCTGCAATCCAATCAACAAGAAGACTTGCTCTGATACCACTTGATCCAGGGTAAATTTCGAAACCCTTAACCAAGAACTTTAACTTCGGCTGATGAATTAGAATTGAATTTAATTAATGTGTTCATGAGAATAAATGAACAACTACATGCTGTAAAGAACATGAACATAACATGTCAAGATAGACAATCATAAGAACACATCGTTTAATAACCAACTTCATCCAGGAGGGACTACATCTCCTGGCCTTGGTGTCAAGATGGTGTAGGCCACTGCATTAAGTGTTGTAAGGAGTGAAGATATACATGGATAGTGTTGTATCGGTCGTACAAGGAAAATGCCCTCACGTAGGAGTGGCTAAACCTCTTTACAAGATGTTCCACTGTGGAAATATCACTCATAAAAAAAATTCCTATCAGTATGGCAATAGCTCACACATAAAGACTATGAGTATCCCACCAACATGGAAAACAAAGGGATCTCAAACAACATACATGTGACAATGAGTATCCCGCCAACATGGTATGAAAGAGATCTCAGACATAAGACATAAGAAAGGAGGGGTCGGGCCCGCATTGGGTGGCCTACCCCCATACCCGCTAGCCTCCGTTATAAAAGTGGAAACAATTGCATGGTGGTGGTGGGGTTCACAACCCCCACCACCTTATTCATATATGTCAGCTGTATTTTATGGTAGAGGGTCGGTGCCGCAGGGTCACAACTATTGGCCCCACCCAATTTATATCGTTTGTTACCATGGATCCTTCATTCCAGGCAAGGATCAAACCCTTGTATTTTTTATAACAAGGCACATGTGTAATGCCCGGTTGGAGTTCCCATGAGTCCCAGCGGGGTGTGTGCCGGGGGTATATATATATATATATATATATATATATATATATATATATATATATATATATATATATATATATATATATATATATATATATATATATATATATATATTAATAAAAGCAAATGGACATTTTCAAAAATTTTGAAAATGACCGAAGGAGAAAAATTAAGTGTCCCACAAATTCTCCGAGAATTTGGTCTGAGCTTGCCAGAATCCGCTGGCCAGGAAAAGTTGAATTTGTGCCTTCCTTAAGGTTGCGCAGTGACCAAGTCAACCCAGAACTTTGATTGCTCCTAACTTCTTCATACAGACTTAGTTTGATGAACCATTCATACCACCGCGATCAAGACGACGAGATATTCAACTTGAACCTAGTTCGAGAGCAATCCAAACACTATGATTTTTGAGTCCTCTTTTCCCTGTGTGTGTCTTTGGAGCCACCTGGATCACTGAAAGAATCGATGGTGGGGGTTCAAATGGAATAGGAGGGTGGCCACCAATATCCACTTGGATCAGTCAGACAATATGATAAGAATGCAATGGTTTTCTCCATCATTTAGAACTAGCTAAACTAATTTTAACTCAAATAAATTGAGTTAATTATTTACAACTCAAAATAAACTCCACTAAGGCTCCTACAATGTAGCATATGCTCTACATGCCTCTAGTTTGACCTTCAACTTGAATTAATTGAACCAAATAAGTCATCCTAACTTAGTTAACTCGTACAAGCTGTAATGTAATGTGGAATTACAATTTTATTCTAATTTAATCAAGGGAAAATTAAATTAGAATATTTTCTTGATGCCATTTTCAACACCTAGTTCCACTCCATGTACCTCCCAAAGTCAATTACTGAAAAACATCCCAAGTTGTCGCATAACCTGATTAGAAGTTGACTCTCACATCAATGAGGGATCCTTCAGTAGATTCACAGTTACCATACTGCTGCCATACTATCTGGAAAACCATCCATAATGAGCACCTGATCTCATTATAAGTTGTTTCACACCATTAAACCAATTTTCTCATCTATTTCTTTTGATTTTTGGAAATTTTATAATCATTTATTCATAAAACACAACGTAATACAAAATCTCTAAGATGACTTAATTAATAAAGAGACAATTTGAAACCACCAATGTGAGATCACCATCTATGCTGGTAAATCAATAATTAAATCATGACGTGATGGCATTTATGATAACTCTCTGGCATAAATTCAACACATCCAACACATAAAATGAAGTGTTTTGATGTAGTGGATGAAAAAATTCTAACCAGGGTTCGCTGGAGATCAATATTGAACTTTGAATTAATGTGAACACGAGAGAAATCTCATCGTGCACACCCTAATGAACCCATTTATCCACATCTCATAAACACAACTCCTAGATCAACACAACCTTGACAACCCTTAGACATTATGGCTCCAAACGGAGGACATATTCATTTCTTTTCTTATCCAGGTGGTAATATCCATTGGGAAGTCTGTAAAGTAGTAGGCAATCTTTCTTCGGTACTAGTAATCGGTTTGAGATCCACGGTTGTATACATAAATGGAGTCCACTCTCACTTCAATTCGATTCACACAAACACAATCAACTCTCTTATCAAATATTACAGCTTTGGGCATGATTCGAACGACTATAAAGGATAGTGATGCCCGAATAGATCTCTCACAGAAACACACAATCACACAAGAATGTCAAAACACAAACTTATACTAATCTAACATAAAACAACTTGTTACTTACATCTCTCTCAGAGATCGTGGGCTCTCCCTTAAGGGAGTTAACCTAGAGGCAATGGTTTTGATAATAAATTTTTAAAGCTATTACATACTAAAATTTACATTTACATTATATTAATCACACATATAAATATATCAATGATTAGTTAAAGATAGAGATTTTATCCTAACCATACAAACACTTAGTTGAGTAAATCTCTTAACCAAACACTAAACTAGAAATTATCTAAACAACTACTAAATAATATGAACAAACTCCTTTATTTAGAAACCAAGACAAGTAGGAATTATATTTTCCAAGTTATTTCACTAATAAATAAAATTGGAGTTGTTTATAAGTGAGATTTTTTGGAGTTTCCTATTTGTGGCCGAAATACTGCTAAAAAAATGTGTGCTCATGTGTTGCTTAAAATGGTTTTTTGAGTGCATATATGGATTCAACACCCTGAAAAATTCTTGGAGCACTTCTATTGTGAAGAATTCACCCATCAAATTTGTGATTCTAGTGAGTCCTTGCGTGCTTCTAAACAAATTAGATCAAAAACTTTTCAGAAAGTCAAATCTCACTTTAAACAACACTATATATATATATATATATATATATATATATATATATATATATATATATATAATTTTAGTTTTAATTTGTTAAATTTAACATAAATTAATAAACAATTTTTTATTAATTTAAATTATTTATTTGTAATAATAATTACAATAATTATGTTGATAAATATATATTTTTTATTTTGTTGAAACTGTGAAACATAAAATGAATATTATGAATAAAACTATTTTGGATTGTTTAAATATTTTATAATTTCATTCTCAAGTGAAATATAATAATAATAATAATATCAAAATCAGTGTAAATTATAATAATAATAACACTGACTTTCTTAGCTTTTTAAGATGTCAAAATTATAATGAGTTTAGGAGGCTTCTCTCCAAGCTTTTTGAGCATAGGAATAAAATCTTAAATCAAATTAAATAATTCTTTTCTTTAGGTCCTATAGACCAAAGATTGGTCTAAATGAACGTTAACCATCCTCATCATCAATAATAATAATAAAATTAATATCAAAATTAATCTAAAATTTACAATATTTTAAATTACTTTAATATTTTAAAAATACTCGAGAAAAAGGACACTCCGCGACCGTTTTAGATGCTTAAACTTCCGCACAAACTTCTCATGTGTAAAAGGAAATTCCCATGGAGTTTGGGGGGAGCCAAAGTCAATTGGCTATTAAATATTGGAGATTTTTTAATCTTGAATTCAAATTCATCTTGGTAAAAACTTGTACGAGACATGATTGTTGTTTACTGATTTTTTTAATCAAATATGTATTTTTTTTTTAAAAGTTAATTTTGATTTATTCTAATTTTGAATTTATTAAATTCAAAATATTGAGATGTAGTTTTTTTATAGAGTGAAAAGAGATTTTTTTTTTTTTTTAGATTTTATATATTTATAATTAAAATAAATTTAAGCTAGTTTAATTTCTTACTTTAAATAAACTATATTCATATGAATATTATAAGTTTTCATATATAAACCTTTAACTCAAAAACCACCTACAATTGACTTTGACCAAGTCAAAATTATCTAAACAAAATTAATAAAACTAATAATAATAACCTAAATTTTCTTATTCTTATTATTTTAATTTAAAATTATCTTTATTTTAAGATAAACTTTATTTATTTGTTTGGGCTGAATCAAAATTTTACGAACTATTACAACACGCTTAAAAAGGCCAACAATAAAATTTGAAGCATGAATAAAATTTAATTAAAAAATATATTTCACATCAACCGGCCACTACTTTATGTTATTCAATATTGAACACCCAAAAAAATTGTCATTGCCGGTTCCAACGAGCTGGATTTTGGATGAAGCAAGATTGCGTGTACATTCCATCGCGAGCACGATGTACATACTCGCAAATATTTTAAAATTGCAATTTGTCCATTTGTGAGCTTTATAATTATTATTTATCTGTTTCTTTGGATTGAATCGTTGGTTCGTTTCATATCGTTGTATTATTGTATTACTAGCATTTGCATCAAGAGGGTATAAAGACATGTTAATAAAAGTATAGATAAATGTAGAGTGATATTTCATATTGTTGTATTATGTATTATTGTATTACTAGTATTTGTATGATACAAAGAGTGTAAAGACATATCAATAAAGTATATATGAATGAGTTTTGAGATTTTTATCACTTAACTCATAACTAAATTAAAAGCAATATTCGAAGAGACATTATTGTGATATTCTACCATATTCTTTGAACAACATCTGGAGATTATAATGAGAAAAAAGTTGTTTGGATGGGGGAGGAAAAAATATCAATCAAGAAACATGCATTTCATGGAGTGCTGAAAAACCTAAACTAATTGAAATGGAGTGCATTTCATGGTGTCTTTCTTTGCTGTAATTTAAAAAATTGATAAGTATTTTTATCATGTTGTGATTTTGAATAAGAAACAAGTAGATTACATGCTCCCATTCTCTTGTTTTAAAGTTTAGAAAATAAAACTTGGATATGCATCAATAAACCTTATGAATGTGATAATGTGATATAGACAATAACACAAAGGAATTTTCAGGATAACACACAGCAAAAGAACATGGAATACTAAATTCGTGCAACTATCCGACTACACACATACGTCACATTGCATAGGCTTGAAGGCAACTGCATCCACATCAACAGTGAAATGCATGCATCGAACTTTCATGGTGTAGTGCCTGGATTTTCAGCTGCGCGCCTTGAATCGAACGTTGGCGTACAATTTGAGATTCAAGATTTACCTGTTAGAATGATCGAGGATGGATTTTGCTAGTAACAAACTTATTGGATTGCGTAAGTTCAATAAACACATGTGATCGTTGTTCCAAATTCTAAACTATGAAGGATTCAAATGAGAAACAAATCACCAAGGTTAACTTGGGAGCTTACGAAAGTCTCATAAACAACTTCAAATGGTTTTTCCGATTTCTTAGCTCTGAAAAATTAGAAGGGTTCTCATTCAAAAAAAATTCTATGTATAACTTTATTGCAACTCGAGCGGAATTAAAGAGTTGGAATAGAATCCAATTTGGTGTAGAGCAAGCTTTGTGAAGGATTACATAAAAATATGCCCCCGTTGTGTGTTACTTATCGCCATGGCCCCTCTATGAATGACCTTGTTCCACTGTTGTTTGCAGTATGGCGCATAATACTATCTTTTTTGTCACATGTTGAACCCTTGCGAAAACTTACCGTTGTGTAGGTGGGTCAAGGAGAAGATGGATGGTCCATTAATGTGACACAAAAGAGGCTGCAAGAATTGAAAATAATTACTCAGAGAGCACATTTCAGTGTCTAAGAGTATGATCTACACATTGCGAGACAGTGTACTTCAAATTTACCAAAACTCTAATTCTTGAATTTGAACTTATTATTTCTTAAACAAAAGCATATACTTTCGATGAATAAAAATTATCTTGATCATAAACTACTATTAATATTAGATTAAAATAAATTTTACTCTATTTTACTTTAACAATTAGATTATGTTATATTTCACCTTCCAGAAGGAGGACAAGAAGTCCCGTGAATGGTTATTTTAATTTGTAATTAAAGAAATAATTGACTTAAGATCCTGTAGAAAATGAATTCACCTACCTTTGTACGATACTAGCTTCATTTGAATTGAGCAGAATCTGTATTATGTTCAATTTTATTTCTGTTCGCTGCCTTCCTGAAACTAAGGCTTCAACTGAAATCACTTCATATATTTCCAATCCATCAAACGATGGGAAATCTCCCTCGACTTTCACGGAAGAAAGAAAATATGAATTCTATATTGGACTCCTAAAGCAAGTATAATGCATCCATCTCCATGACATTCTTACATTATTTTAAATTGCAATCCTTAGATAAAAATACACTTGAATAATTAAAAACTCAAAACCAGAGGCGAGCCATATATCTTTCTTGCGTTCTGAAATTTCAGTAATGCAATTAAGCTACCTACATCAAGTAGAAACCTCGAATACCATTTCTAATGTAAACTATTTTATCATAAAACCATACTTAACAAAAAAATCTTTAGGTGTTGTTGTAATAAACTCAATAGAAAGACATAAAAACAACAATAATTTTTTATTGTAAGGTCCCTTAACGAGAACGTTGATATACACTGCATGTTCAGGAGAAAGCTTTGCACCCAACTTAGGAAAATGCAGAGCGACAACCTTTTCATCCGGATACTTAGGCAGCACATACACCTCCTTTTCGTACTTCCCTTACTTCTTCTCGTTCTAGAACCCAAATGAGAAATATCCTAGTTTGTTAAGGAGCAAGACATGAAAAAACTTGGGTGGCGAGTAGTTCATCAGGTTTCTCTCTGCAAGAACGATGATGCCTTACTTCTGATGCTTCCAACCGTTGAGAAGTGAAGTGGCTATAAACATTTAACGCGCGAAGGCATCCGCAATAGTATTCGACAATAAGGGATATGTGGAGGACAACCAATCAGAGAAAATGGAGTAGGTCATAATAACAGAGGTGACAATGTTGAGATTCATCACACCTTTTGAGGATGATGAATCTCAACATTGATATCAACATAAATTCCATAATATAATTCTTATTGGCATAATTATATTGGTATATATATTGTTATTATGGCTATCTTACTCAGTGGGATATTGTATTGGTCTTTTGGTATTAACTCATTGACCAAAAAAAAGATAAAATTTCCATCGCTTAACTTTACATATTTAATTTTTTTTTTTAATATTTTAATCTATTTTTCTGCAATTGACTATCAGATTAAACATATTATTGCTCAATTTATAAGTTAAAGAGCCAAAATGAATAAGTGGTCCTGAATGGATAGAAATAAATTCTAGAACTGTAAGAATGACTTAATTTTCATACTAAGTAGATTCAATGGCGAAATATTTTGAATTCATTAAGTCAAATCTGGTGTCTTAACCCAATAAATTTTGAAGGTTAACGTGTATTAAGTGTTGGAATATTGAAAAATTCCAAAATAACAATGAAGAGAATAAACTCCCTTCTTTTAACACAGAGAAATTAAATTATTTCTCACTGGAAACAGAGTTTCAATTCATAAAACAAATTTTTATTTCATAAAAAATGTTGTTACAAATTCTTCCTCTAACAGAGGGATTTACAAAATATGATTGACTGCTACAGACGCAGTGCCTCTCAAAACAAATGTCTCTCTCTCAGAAATACGCTACTGTGCATTTTCTTCTAATTCCGCACTGTTGTGCATAAAAAAAACGACTATGTTCTGTGTACAATACAAAACATTGTATTTTGCCTCACGGGCCTTTGCTTTATATATGCCGCCACACATATTAAAACATATAAAACAATAAACAAAACATATAAATAAAACAACCAACCGACTGTCGGGCCCACCGCCATAGCGCATTGAACGCGTGATCAAATAAAACAAACTTCTGAATTTGCGATTTCGCGATTTTGCGATGTTGCGATGAGATCGCATCGCAAACATCTGCGATCAAACATATGGCGGAACATATATATAACATGCGGTTTTTCGATCGTGCGATGGTGCGAAGATCGCACATCGCAATTTCAACGAAACTCTGGTGATGGGCGGAGGGTGATTGTTGTAATATGCGATATGCGATTATGCGATGGCGCAACCATCGCACATCGCAGATTTCCATATCAACAAGACACTTTGCTCTTCAAAACTGAAAGCTGCGCTCTGCGATCTGCGCTAAAGCGCTTAAGTGGTAGGGACCACTTGTCCGGCCTCTTCATAACTTTTGAGTTCTCCGCCTGTTTAATCAATTTCATTCATTTCTGGTTGTTGAGGGCGTTAAAGCCCGAAATGACTGTTTTAAATAAAAACTGTTCTTCCATGCTGTGAAGCCACAAAAGTCTTTGGCATTCAAGTCTGCTGTTAATTAAAATGGCTACCTCCTTTGATAAAATATCAAAGGGATCAAATCCCATCTGCTCTTTACTGCACCTGTGCGCTTTCCAATCCTTTTGCAATTTGTTCAAGATTGCAGGCAACCGCCTTAGCCTTGGCTTCAATGTGTCGCGGATTTTTCACTTTTGCATTTACTGTTGATTGACTTCAGCAGTTGGAATTAATTTCCAACATTAAGGTTTACCGACATACGTTTCTTTCCATATCTTGCGTCATTTCAAGTCATCATGTCATGAAAATATCCTTAATTATGTTTGGTTTTCTATCTCTCTACAATGCATATATTTATGTATTGTTTTTTATCTATAGAACAAATAAATCGTTTAAGTTGTGAAAGGTGTAAAATGTTCAAATACATAAAAGATTCAAAGAGATTATGAGAAATTTGAGAAAGTTAAAGTTAGCAATATAGCAAAAAGAGAAATAATTTTTTATAGTTTTGTACTTTGTATGGAAGTTTATTTAAAGAAATTACCATGTATACCAGATAAACATTAGAAAATATAAACATTATCAAAACAATTTACGAAAACCTAAATGTCATAAAAAATAATTGTTAAATTTAATAAATTAAATATCCAATAATGTTGGAATTAATGTTTCCATGTCATGTGAGTTGTTATTATGAGTCCCAAAGTGTTAATAATCTAAAATTTGTTGATTCTTATGTTATGAGTTGGAGTCATAATCTAGATGTGGTGATCAACAAAAGTATGAAGTTTGATTTGCTGTGTGCAATCATGTACTCTTTAATCCCTCTCAATTTTCTAACATGGTTTCAGAGGGAGTTAAACCCATTCTCTCAAGAGAGGGGTTGTGATCATGCATTTTTAGAAAGGGTAATATTGTGTACATAAAATAGTTTATTGTGTAAGGTAATATTGTATACCTAGAATAGTTTATTGTGTGAGATTTTGAGAATTTTTTTGTGATCATGTATGTGTAGATTTATAGATCTGAATGTCAGGAAAATAGATCAGTGTAAGGTGTGTTCTTCTTCTAAGTGAAAGAAGAAAGTTGATCACTGAATGTGTGATCCTTTGGCCTAGAAATTCATATATTGTGGGATTCGTTGTTTAAGGAGTTGCGACAACTTGTGAATACTAGTCGATCGATATTTGTATATTCCTGTTGTGCATGATTTTGATTGTGTGATTTTGATTGTAAAGAAATCATATTTTTCTTTAGTGGTTGATGGAAATAAAGGAATGTTAAAGGCATGTTCGTGTCTGTATATTTCCCCCCTCCATGTGTGCTACTCAGAAAATTTTCAGAGCGGAGGATTTCCAGCGCCAACCAAGAGCCATCTAGCTTAAGATCTCATCACTTGGGAGAAAATCTTCTTTATTGAGGAGGCGTCAGTGTGGGAGTTAATAAAAATTGGCAGAAACTTGGCGTTATGTGTAGCAGTGGTGGAGAGATTTTTGCAAAGGGATTCTGCTTCCCACTCTCAACGTGTTGAAAGAAGGGTTGAAATCAGTGTGGTTCCACAATCAACAAAGTCAATATGCGTTGGTAGCTGGCAAAAGAGGGCTCACACGTTGGGAACTCATGGACGTGGCAGGAGACAAGGTGAAGGAGGAAGACAGTCACAAGTGAAGAATGTTGAGGCCATCATTTGCAGAATCGAACACAAGTCTCGCCAGGTGGAAAAATTGCCAATACTATGTCACACAATATGTTGTTGCGTCGAAGGCTCGAGTAGTATGCTCGTCTATTTTTGGAGAAATGAAACATATATTTTCTTTCAATTTTGGATACACACTTTCTATTCACACGGTTGGTCTCTCTTAATTGCCTGCATGTTTGCTTGTGATAAATATCTTTATTTTCTCATGTAAGAGAGGGACAAGATTTGTGTATAGATTGCATGTTTAGGGTGGATCTGGATCTTAGTTCCAAGAATTTTAGATTCTCTACCACTGGTTCTATGAGTCCTCTCGATAGCATCTAAGTAATTATCGAGGGCCATCCGGTCATTCAAGGATAAGTTTCATTGAATTGAGTGTTGGTCATGCCTCAATGAAAGGTCACGAGATTGAAGTTTTGCTACACAAGAAAAGGTGCATCAGTTGGTGGTATAATGTGTATTTGTTATTTTTTTCTTAATGTGGTATCTGGTATCTTCACTACACTATTCATGGTGGAGAGTCGCTGTCAGCAAACACACATATGAGCAGACACAATTGTTTGTGATTTTGATGGAATGTGGGGGCATAATTCTTCTCTCAGTCTTTCTCTTCTAGTTTTGCGGAGCTAATTCAAAATCTTCAATCTTTGGCCATTTCTATTTCAAGGTCTGTTTTGAAGATGTTGTGTGTATTTATTATTATTATTAAGTTAAAAAAAAAGAGTGTGGGTGATATTATTGATTGTAAAATTATTTTGTTGTGAAAATTTAAATGAAGAACCAATTATAAAACAAATTAACATATTTACAAATTGGTGGTTCTTAATGCATACGGTGACACAAGAACATATCACTAATTTGATTATGTATAAATTGTTATAAGTTGGTGGCGTCGTGTGGAGCCAGGAACATCAACTTACAGGTTAATTTGATTATGTGTTTAAGAGTTCATCTTGTAAAATTGACTTCTGAATACATTCGGTACCCAGAAAACCTTCCTAGATAACTGGGTAATACAGTGGAAGACCATGTGTTCAACAGATGGAGGTGTGTCCATGGGATGGTTCAGTATCGAGATTGACCCATTGTACTTCGGGAGGTCAAGAAACATCAATTCTACAAAGTACTTCAAAGATGGTCTGAAGCGGTTATGTTTTAAATGGAGGTCAAGTGACAACTCGAAGAAGTGGTGGTGAAAGAGCGATGTGGGTGCTGATGAAGAACAGTCAGACATAGATGTATTTATTGTTGTAATATGTAATTTTTAATGTATTCCATGTAAACATTAAGGGAGAGTGTTGGAAGTAATGCTTCCATGTCATGTGGGTTTTCATTGTGAGTCCCAAGGCATTAATAATCTAGAACTTGTTGATTCCTATGTTATGAGTTGGAGTCATAATCTAGATGTGTCGATGTTAGCAATTTATGTCATATATATTTGTACCTGTGGTGATCAATAAGAGTATCAAATTTGATTTATTGTGTGCAATCAAGTGCTCTCTAATCCTTCTCAATTTTCTAATAAATAAAATATAAAATTTTATATAATTAAAAATTTAAAATGCAAACCTTATCATAACAAAAAAAAAAAAAAAAAAACACACCTATACACCCATAATAATTTTACTTATTGTAATGTACCCCTACCTTTTAAAATAAAGTGATAATTAAATATTAAATTTTGTGATATATATATATATATATATATATATATATATATATATATATATATATATAATGGTTAATCAAACTATTTTAAATATTTAAATATTTTTTAAGATAAGTATTTTAATTTTAGGTTTTATTTTTTAAATAATAAAATATTATTATTTTTAATATTAACAAATTTAATTTAAATTAAATTAAATAATAGTATTCATTTTCTCAAATGAATTTTGATAAAAATATTGGGACTTAGTCAAACTTATAGATGAAATAGTCTTTTTCATCATAAATCACCAAAATCAAGCAATATAATTTCAGGATTTTTTGTTGTTTAAAATACATTTTTGAATGCATAAATGGATTTAGCACCCTAAAAAACCGGGGCACTCAAATTATGCAGATTAAACAATTTAAACTCAAAATTTTAAAAATATATGTCTAATTTTGATTAAAATTAACCAGAAAAATAGTCGTGAACGAAACCACTTCATCACGTCACTCGGTTACACAGTCATCTCCATTGCATCGCCGTCCCCATGCATTTGTTTCTTGACGAGTTTGCGGGTTTTACAGGTTCACGACGACGGAAAATTGTCATTATTCACAGCCTCCATTACAAAAGTCGAGGGTGCAAGAAAGGACTAGTTTTCAGATACGAAATTCATGAAGAAAGTCCTGGGTAGTTGCTGCGACATGACCACCATTAAAAGAAGCCAGCAAACCCACCAGAGCCCTTCAAAGCACAAATTTTTGGCAGATGGAGATATTAATGTTGTGGAAAATAGTATCAGTGGAGGATCTAAGATTTCAACATTCAGCATTCAAGATTTTAAATTTCCATTCAGGGATTTGAAGGCAGAGAGTACAATGCACTAGAAACAACACCCTCCAGGTTTCATTTCAGCGGAATTTACCTTCAGAAAAGGACAAAATGTTAATATGGTTACCCCTATATCGTGTTCCTGAAGAGATTTTCACCCAGAGCATTTATTTCAGAACACAAGCTACAGAGTACGTGCATCACCACAAAGTCATCAAGCAGTATGAGCGTGCACGTCTCCGCAATTTTGTTTTAATGAGACAATTAAAAATCTATCACCTACCTCTTTGTTAGGTTTTTGGTTTCTCCTATAAAACTCTAGGAGAACGAATTGTTTAGGGTTCCAGATTTATCAGAAAACTATGTAGTGAAAGGCTTTTTGTATACATTTTGTAAAGCTCTTGTATGAAGGCTCAGAGCCCAGAGGGTCTTAGTGAGGAGGAGTTCTATCTGTTAAAGAGAATTCTGGTCTTTGGTATTTCACAGTCTGTAACTTTCTCTTATGTGTCATTTTAATATATCATTTCATTTCATCTATGTTTCCTGTATCATGTTATGGAATGCGAGTGGCTCACTGATTTTTGGTATGGATTCATCCTAGTTGATGCCCATGCTCGGATAAGTCAAGCGCTTTAAATATGGCTCATGCATGATATTCTGTTCCATTATTCATCTAAACCGTACTTCTGCTATATTAGCTTCTTTGGGAGGGTGCTTTTAAAATTCTATTGTCATGTATGGATTCTTAGATTGGTAAGCCCATGAATGATGGTATTGTATATCTGGGTATTAGCTCAATGTTAGCTAATATCTCCTCAACATTTCTTTCATTACATACACCTTCTGATAATTGATATCTGTGACATATTACTTGAACTGGCCCACTTTGCAGTAAACCGTCTCTGAATTGTTTGTTGCTTTTGTATTAGAGTTCTACATCTTGCCTCTGCAGTATCTCATTTCCTATGTCAGTTTCTGAGAGCCTGGTCCCATTCTAGTTTATTTCCCTGTTTACAGGAGATAGCAGGTGAGCTGAAGTTGACGACTTCATACATTATATTATACGCTCCTTGCTATGCTAAGATGTCCTAGGCACTAGTCTATCACAACTCTAGGTTGTCTCTAGGAGCGACAACAGAGGCAATCCTATTGGCTCCTGAAACATCTCATGATGCCCATTAACCACATCGTATAATTCTGTTTTCAACTTAGGATCACATCCCTCAAAAGATTTATGATTAATATCAGCTTTGAGCTTAATCATAAGAAGAACAAAATTCTTACTTGAATTTACCAACCTCTTTACCTGTACAGCATTTACAAAAGAAATGTTTGTCTTCTTACGGTGTGCTCTAACAATGAACTCCTTGCCATCTTTGAATAAATGATACTTATTCTCATGGCAATAGAAGATTGTTTTCCTATCATACAAGTAAGGACTCCCTAATACAATACCAGTTATGTCAAGCAGAACCACATCTAATTCAACTGTGTCAACAAAGCTTGCAGTGATTGCAAACCTCAATATACATTTCCTTGTAACCTGTAGATTTGCATCCTTACAGATCCAACCCAATGGATATGGTTTTGGATGTGGTATGGTCTCAAGGTTGATTTTTTGACCAAATATTTAGAGATTAAACTTTCTTGTGACCCACTGTCAAACAGTGTGTCAATCATGGTATGCTTGGATATGACCCTCGCATGAAACAACTATGTTCTTTCTTCTTCATTTGGAGTGTTTATGTGACAGTTTGATGTATTGGTATTGGGTTTAGTTTCAATTTCT
Source organism: Pinus albicaulis (assembly GCA_034641835.2). Lineage (NCBI taxonomy): Eukaryota > Viridiplantae > Streptophyta > Pinopsida > Pinales > Pinaceae > Pinus > Pinus albicaulis. Next base: position 959,693,753 of record CM076581.1, on the reverse strand, counting down.
TTTCCCTTCATGTTTTTCAATCCCATGGCTGTAATTTTAGTCTCATCACCTGAATCATACCCTAAGTCATGTTGAGTTGTAGCAGCAATTTTATGTTTCCCTTTGTTATTAGGTTTCTTTGGCCTCAACTCTGGATGTAATTTCCAACAATGAGTTTCATCATGGCCTTATTTTGAACAATGTTTACAAGTCACTTTTTCTCCCTCTTTCTTAACAGATGCATTCTTTTTGTTTTTACCTTTTAGGGTTTTCTCCTTGGCTTTACCCTTAAAAGGTTTCTTCCTACCCTCTTCAAGAATGTTCTTCCCTCTAGCTTCTAGACGTGTGGCCTGAACACAAACTTCATCTAGACTGGTGGGGTTAAACATGAGAATAGTATGTTTTAGGTAGCTATGTAAGCCTCCTATGTACTTTAGCAAAGTGTCTTGGCTCTGCAAATCCACCCCTAATAAAATAGCTCTTCTCCTAAATTCATGGGTGTATTCTTGCACATTTTGTCCCTTTAACTGTCTAAATTTCTGCCAGTTAATGATGGCTTTTTTCATTTAAGCTAATGGATAAAATTTTCGTTTAATAGCAGCAATAAAATCTAACCATGATAGAATAATCTTACCATGTTTCTTGATTTTCTCCTATGTCTTGGCTTCCCATCAAACAAGTGTTGCATCTTCCATTCTCAAAGAAGCTAATTGAATTTTTGTATCATCATCTTGAAGGTTATGTATTTTTAAATAGACCTCCAATTGTCGAAACCAATTATCTAGCTTGTCTGCATTTACTTCACCATTAAACATTGGCAATTATAACTTAACATCAAGTTTTAATAAAGGATATTTACCAGTGCTCTTGGACTTCTGTGGTTGATGTACTGAAGAAGAGGTAGAAGATGATGATGATGATGAGGGTGAAGATGGTGGCTCTCCATTGCCTCCATTTCCTCCATTTCCCTTCTTTAAATTGTCTTCATCATGTTGACCTCCCGGATATCCTTTTCCTTCCTTTTGGATTTTATATCCTTCTCCTTCCAGTCTCTCATTCCTTTCTTGATAAATAATTCTAACCATCTCAGTCATGTCAATAAATTATTTCCTAAACACTCTTTCTTCTTCCTTAGGGTCAACTTCATCATGAATTTCTCCTTCCTCATGAGGCATGATTAATGGAGCTTCTGCTTCTTTAGGAGGTGAACTAGGTTAGTGGAGATTGTGGAAATCTTGTTCTCCTTTGCTTTGGCTCCTTTTGAGACCCTCCTCCTTCCACCACTTTTCCTTCTTCCCTTTTGAGCTTGAGCCTTGTAAGCATCTAAAACTTGCAAACAGTTAAACAATTATTTTCACTAAACAACACCATAGAAAAACTCTAGCTCTAATACCATTTGATTTGAAATTACTGTATTAGTTTTGTTGTGCTAATGGTCTTTCAGTTTTAAAAACATGTGCATAATTGGTCCATTAGTTTGCATAAGGATTAAGGAGTTTTTCCATGAATTACAGATGAACTTTAGTGAATTAGAAGCATAAAATAAGCATAAATAACACTGAACATCATTGTAAAACAGTGAAATAAGTCACCACATAAAGTTTACATAGCAGGCATGATGAAGTAGTTCACCCCTCCTGGGCTACATCTGCTGGTCCAACTCCTAATGGCTTGTCCATCTTTCATTATGCTCGAAATTTTGCTATTACATATAGTTACAGTGGTCTAATGGTTTTTTTTCTCTGCACCAATGGCTTCAGAATGCTCCAATTAGTCAAGATTGACTCTTCATTCACTCATAATGGTCGAAAATTGAGCCTCCTACACTTTTTCCCAATATCTCCTAAGAAAACTCCACTGAATGTGGAGAACTCCAGTTAACTGGAGTTAAATTAGGGCTGACTGCAAAATTTGGCGTGCCCCTATGAGCTTCACCAATAAAGTCACGCAATTATTGTTATGGTTAGGGTGATGGCCACATGCGCACCCCAACCATTAATGGCTTGATAGTTAGCGGAACCTCCGCTCCTGACTGCAGTTTGACGTGGACTGTGATTTGTTGATGTCGTTTAGGCTTTGACTGTGGCCCACATAAGCTCTTTAACATGTGGCACCATAATACTTAGAACCCAGGAAAAGTCGTGATATCGCATATTACAAGCTCATCGCAAATCGGAGATTTTACGACATCGCATGTCGCAACATACAACTAATACCTCTCACCGTAAACAATAAAGTCGTAGATGTGAAGTTGTGATCGCATTGCCACATTTCACTTCCCACAACTTATCACAATTCGGTAGAAATCCCTTTTCGCATGTCACAGGGTGTAAGATTTCGCATATCGAAAATCTTAACCCATCGCTCTTCGGCTTATCGCACATATAGCTCGTCGCACTTCGCAAGTTTAAATTTATACCCTTAACCATTAACTCATATCAAATTTGATGTGCGATATGCGCTTAAGCTCTATATCGACATGTGGATTCTCTCTGGCGCATCACAACCTATATTTTTTAACTTGTGATGGCTTAATAGGTCAATATAATGAATGCTGATTGCGATGTGCGCAAACTAACTTCTAGTCAATGCGAAGGGATCTCGTCCGTTCATCTCCCACTGTTGCTTCTGTAATCTAATCACCATTGTTCATCCTTCACTTTGATACTTGTTATCTATTTAAAGAATCACATCTCCATAGCTCTTGTTTCTGCCATATTTGATCAGAACGCAATATCTTCCTCAAACGACATCGGTTTTTCAAACTGTTCGTGGCGCCGAAATCAGGGAGACGAGTTCTACGCAACGGTCCTGGTTTTAATCCAATAATGTAATTTTGATTTTTGAGAAAACTTTATGAACTCCTGATCAGTGGTTGAAAAACTGCCATTCAGTTTCAGAACTGTCTGGTAAAACTAATTTTAACATTTACCTATTTTTAACCTAACTATTCTTAACTGAATAATTACAATGGCTGTGTTAGCCGAATTTAACCTTTTAAAACAAAAGACTAAATCAAAATTTTATTTCTGCCCAGCAGAAAGTAACCAATTCCAGTTGTAGCTTTTTAGTTGGATGCTCCTGCATCATGGCTAGCCAAGCTTGTAAAAATATATCCATTAAAAGGATGGTAGAATTCCATAAGCCATTCATCATATTCATCCAAGAGACAATTTGGAAGGTGACGAGCCTTTCAATACCTCATAATTTATTAGTAGATAATTGAGAATAAGTGCATTAAATTTTCAATCCGATGTTCATATGAAACTTGGTAACTTGCTAATACAATATGTTAAGTGGCAGTGAGGTTGTAGTACTAATTAGGTATGATAGTTTTGGATGTTAATTTTCTTTACAAGTCACCAAACCACACTTTGTAGGAATTAAAATGTTCATAGTTGCAAGAATTCAAGTATTACACTTGTTGGAATTGAAATATAACACTTCACACTTACAAGAAGTGAAATATCACTCTTCACACTTGCAGGAATTAAAAGAATAACTACAAGACTCTTGCATAAAGGTATGTCACTCTTTGTTGGAAAGTAATCACATAGACAAGAAAGAAAACACATATGTAGGAAAGTAAATGGTTAACTTAATCAACCTAATTGCCTATTCCTAAACTATGCAACATAAATTCTCATGAATTGATAAGATATTGAAATACTAGAAAAATGTGATATAGAAAATCTAACTCAATAGGGAAAACCAATGTTAATGTGGTAGAATCTAGAAAATAAAATGAATCAATTTTTAATTTGATTAGTGTTAGGGTCCTATAATAATAGGGTTCATAAATTTTGAATTGACTTTGATAGTCTTGTAAATATGTACATACCTTGCTTTCTGCAAGTTGTTTTCCCATATTTTGAAAAAAAAAAATTTTAAAAAAAAAAGCCAAAAAGAGGGTAAAATGTCCTAAACTAAAAATCAAAGGACAAAAAAATATAGACCCCAAAAATAAAAAGAGATAAAATAAGACATGAAAGTGAGCAAGTCCAAATGCCACTACTTTCACTTTTTACTGCAAGAATAATGATTATGTGCAGAGTGTCAATAAATGCCATAATCCATGATCAGTTAAACAGTTTAATCTTAACTTTTCATGCTTTCATTTTAATGTTTTAGATAGAGAATAAATATTTTTCAAACAGTTTAAACTTGAAAAATCAGTAGATAGGTAGAGAATAATGAGGAGCTCAACAATTTAATCTGAGCCCTCGGATGAAATAAGGTAGATTTAGACAGTTTTATGCTTTGAAAGAATTTTTTTTTAAGGTTGCAAGCCTAAATGCACATACAAAATGAAGAAAAAATGTTAGAAATAAAGTTGGGTAGGTAGAAATCAGTTGAGCAAGCATGTAATAAAGCATCATTGGGAAAAAATCACTAATTTCCCCTCCCCTACAAGTATTCAGTATTCTAAACTACTAGTCAAAAAGGCTCAAAGCATTTCTCTGAATTTTGTTGGGACCGGACCCAAGGCTTGATGACTGGTTAGTTAAAAATATTGAGTTACTACCTTAAACCCACATTTATTAGCATTTACCCCTCATTCATACATCTTAATCCCTTTTCCTAAGTGAAGACATATTTTTACTTACTAAAATTGAAACCCTAAAATAATTAACTTCATTCCCTTCAAAATCATTCATAAAACCATCAAAAAGCATTTATCCTAAGTATACGTGAAATAATAAAACAAAGATGAGCAAGGGTTTCTTTTATACTTTACTTAGAGGTAACATATGCTTTGTTTCCATTTCAATACCCTTTTTTCATATTAACACCTAACCTATTTTATTAAATCCCTAAAACTACACCTACCTGTATATATTAATTCCCTTATATTTAAATAAACCCACAAAAACCCATTATTTTAAGTTTTAGACCAAAGTTTAATATCCCCATGTGTGCAAAATAAAAACCCTGCTCAATTTTTCCCACTGATCTAAACATATCTATATACGAATATCCCTCCCCTATAGCTTTAAAACAACTATTCAATGTGGAAAAGCTACATAATATAATACAGCGCTCATATGTATAATTAAAACATTTGCAAATTTTTTAATTAACGCATAAAACATTACCCCCCGCTTATTTTCATAATGCTCGAACTTTAAACTTTATTTAAAACACATTTTTATAAAGTTTAAAATCATGCCCCGCCAACATATTAACTATTAAATTTATTACACGTTTATTTCTAAGAAGTTATAACCCTCCGCGCATATACAAACACCCTGGCCCCACTCCCATTCCAGCGCACCTTCCCAACAGATCTGGACTGTTCGCTTTCAAAGCTCAGATCCTACGGCGGACATCCAATATCACGCAGAAAATTTGTGCGATCATCCAAACACCAGAGCTACGTGAAATGGGTTGTTTTGTAATTTTATCTCTCCACCACGTGGATGATTCCTATTGGATCGCGTGGGTTCAAGCCAAAACCGCTCACTACCCAAAGGCCGCATGATAACCACTATGGTTTTAATTCCGTGAACTTCGAAACCACCCTCCCTGCCGATTTGACAATCACTCAATGCCTAAGTAATATTACCAAAATACATATTTAACCTTGGAAATGCATTCATCCCTTTATCTTTTGTGCATTAACCTAAACCCACTGCATAGCCTCCTCGACTGTAAAAGCACCATTTTTCCGCCATTTTCATGCCCAGACGCCTGCATAATTTTCCCTGCAAACCATTGAAGACTGCCGAGGAGCTTTACATTGCTCCAGAAAACCTACAAAAGTTATCAATTCAGTCAAAGCCTCGGAAATTGTTCCAAAGCCTGATACCTACATATTACAGGTATTTTTCTAAAAATTTGAACCTGCAATCAAATTGAAAGATATTTTAAGAACAAAAACACTTAGAGCTTTAGAAATCAATTGAAAGAAACTGTCAAAAAGCCCCAAAAACAGGCCAGACGCTGCCAAATTTTTCCCAGAAACCCTGTTTCTCTGCTGCGCACAACTTTTTAAGAAATTTGTGAGTTTTTCACAGCCTAATGACCTATTTCAAGCTTAAATCAAACCATAAAACCTCTACAGGTATCCTAAGCCTTTATGACCCTTTTCAAAAGAGTTTTTAGCCCAATTTTCCATTAAAATACTCAAGAAACCTGTGTTTCTTGTTTTAAACCAATTAAAAGCCTATGAAACTCTTTCATAGACCTAATTAAGAAGAAAGCCCAAAGAAAAAGCTATACTTTGCCAAATTTGTCCAAGAAATCCTCTACTAAAGTAAATTGCTTCTGCAAACTGTTTAAACTTGTTGAAGTAGCCCAAAATGCCTAAAAAGCATAGCTCTGGCAAGCTGGAAGCTTCCAAAGTACCTAAACCTATCCCAGCCATGACTTCAAATACTGCTATTATTGTAAATCCTCTTCAACCACCTATTGTTGATATTGAACACATCCCACTAGCAGATACTGATTACAAGATAGCAAATCCCATTGTTGAATTTAACCTGCTAGATATCCATAACTGGTGCTATGAAAATTCATTAGATAATGAAGAAGAGGTCCATATTTGGGAATCTCATTTGCCCAAATATGTTGTCCCATTAACTCATCCATGTCAGGAAGTAATTAGATTGTGTCATCAGTATTATGTACCTGAACAAAGAGCCATTGTAAATGCCAAAAAGGAAGTGCTCTTTACCATTACTGCAGAATCAATCAACTAGATGTTACAGCTTCAGCCTGACCCCCAAGCAATGCCTTTGTCTATAAAGTCCCTCACTAAGTTATATATTGGCCTAGATTTTCCTAAGAGATTTATGATTTTTCAAACATTTATGCCTCTGCCTGTAGAAATTCCTAAGCTAAATCCCCCATATTCTACTGCTAAATTCCCTGAAGGTTCGAGACATGTGATTTCCATGCTTTCCTTCATCCTTGGATATTTTACTGATGAACACACAGATGAGTCCATCTTGGGATTCTTATCCACCTTTTCTCCAGGTCAACCACCCTCAGTAATATTTGATTATGCTGGTTTCATTACTGATAGTATTCATTATCAATTAAGCAATTTGAAAATTGAGGGAGTGTTTAGATATACCTCCTACCTTTTCCATATGTTTATATACTTCCAATAGATAATTTTCCAGTTACTCTCCAAAAACTTGACATAGAGGGAAATCCTCTATCTGTCATTTTCTTGACATCCTTGCTCAAGAAAGAATGTACAGATTCACATATTCAGAATTTTCAGAGTTATTTTTATATCCAGTGATCACAATGTTGACCAAAACAGAGCAGCCAAGAATAAATGAAGAAATGAAAAAGATATTGCAGCTATCAGAGTAGAGTAAGGTTGGTGACTAGTATTTGTTTGAAAAATATACTGAGATCAGAGTCTTTGAGTCAAACTTGTTACCTTATAAATTACCCAAACATTCTTCAATGAGGATCTTTTCCTTGGAGTATATTAGGCAGATCCAAAACTCTGATTCCATAAATTTCATGGAAGCTAAGAAGAAGACACAATTTAAACTTAAGAATCAGATAGGGTCATTCATATGCAATCACAAAGATTCAGAGAAAGAAGCAACAAATCAGTTATTGGAATATAAATTTGAAGAGAGTTTCCCTTGGAACTATGATCCATAAGGGATCTTGAGAAAGATAAGGGTTAAATGCAAGTTAACACCCTTCATCCATGATGCAAAACCAAAAATAGAAAAGTTTGCGAATCAGATTGAATGGATTGAAAACACTTTAATAGATGCAGTGAAACAAGGTAATACTAGTCATATCTTAGAGACTGCAAATCAGCCAGAGAATTCCACCAAAATAATAAGGGAAGAAGGAGCCTATGTGGCAGAAACTACAACTGAAACCAAGTTCAAGCTCATATATAACAAAATGCCCAAATTAGATTCTACAGGTAAAGGAAAAGTGACAATTGATGTAGAAGAAACAGAGCCTTTAAATACCAATACAGATTTTCCAAAGACAAATGTTGCTACTATGATTATCAATAATCCAGTCACTAACAATCAGAATGAAGAACAGGTTAATAATGAAGATACACAGTTGATGGAAAGACAACAAAGCATGGAAGCCTCTTCCTCACAGGTAGTTGAGGAAAAGGATTTGGATATCAAAGAGAAATATAAACAGATTTAACTGAAGAATGAAAAGATAAAGAATAATATCTATTCTCAATATCTCAAACAGACACCAAGTGTGCAAAACAGGCTCCTTTCTGCATTTGATTATTCTAATCAAAAGCTAATCATGTCAGTGTTGCAACCCACAGTCAAAACTCCAAAAACAGTATCAGTTTATAATAAAGTTGATTTGGAAGTCCAGACAGATAATATCCATGCTCTTGATCAAATTGAATTCCATAGGCAGACCTCAGAAATGTTATATTCTACTATTACAAATAAAGCCATGAGTGCTCAGAAACTCCAAAACACCATCTCCAACATGCAAGATCAGATGAAGTTGGACAAAGTCTCATTGTATGCCAAGGATATAAGGATAAAAGCCTTAGAAGAACTAGTTTTGTAGGTAGGATATGACCCTACTAATATCAAAGCGGCAGAATTATTGGTGAAAGAGAAAATGAAGATATAGCAGCTTTGAGGAAACAACTCAAACTTCCTCAAAGTGAACATCCTCAAACAAAATAAATCATACAAGAACAGAGTGAAAAGAATGACATGATGAATTTAATTCTTCAGTTAATAGCTCAGGTTAAGGAGATGGAAATACAGATGGACAAACTTGTCTAATAAAAGGAAACAGTGAAGGAACCAGAGATTCCTATAGTTATTCCAATTATCACTACAGCAGTGCCTTCAACTTTAGCTGAAAAGTTGGCACCCAAAAAACCACTGGCTACTGCAGTGCCAGTAACTTCTTCCACAACCTCAGCTACTGAATCATCTACAACATCAATACAGCCTACAGATGAGGCCAACAAAGTAGTGAAAGCAATGGAAGAAATGTCCTTAAAGACAAATGAGATTAACAGGTTGACAAAGATGGTAGAAAATCTTGAGAATTCAAATAAATGCAAAGACACATGAACAAAATGCCATCAGACTGAATGAAGAGTTGAAGAAATTTCATAAGGAATTGACATTAAAAGAACAAATATCATACATAAAAAATCACCTTTGGAACAATGTCATTGAAGCCATCCATGATGTGTGGCTTTCAATCCAGGTAATTTTTTAGCAAAAAGAATTATTACTAAAGGCACAAACAGAAATTCAAAAGACCCAAACTGAACTGGCTGACAAACCAGAGCAAGATTTAAGGCTAATCACCTTCTTTAACAGCAAAAACAGACAGGAGTTAGAAGAACTCAAAATTACAGATAGAACTGAAACTATCCTAGAAATTAGGAAAGTTACTACAAAGAAAAATCTGATGAGGCAACTTGAAGAAAAATGTGAGAATATGAATACTAATATAACCAATTTTATGGTTAAGTTTACAAATTTGAGGCAAAAAAGACTGCCTGATATTATGGTCATTAATGATAAATTGATGTCTCAAAATGACTATGATAAGAATATTAGAGAGTTTGCAAAATAACAGGTAAATAAACTAGCAGGTCAAGGCATACCAACAGGAAAAGTGTTACTCAAGAGTTTTGAAGATTTATTTTACTTGCAACATGACATAAAACACTTTTTTATCATCAAATCAACCTTTGCTAGATATATTGACGCTGATGAAAACTATAGAAAATTAAAGAAAATACAAATTCCTAAAGATGAGGATTGGCAAGCACTCACAGATTTATTATAAAGGATAAAAGACAGACAGATGAAAAGAGGACTAAATTGTTTTCTGAATTACAGTCAAAATAGATTTTACAGCAGTAAACAATTTTTGACTAAGGGTTAAAGAGTATCAGTTTAGAGAGTATCAATGAATAAAGAGAATCAGATAAAGAGTATCAGACAAGGCAGATTAGATTCCAAAAAAATATCTAAGAGCCAGCAAAGAGGACACCAAGGCAACCAGCTGCATCTTATCCTCAAAACAGTTTCTATTTCTTTTGGATAAATATGACAGCTTGCTGATTTGTTAAGCAGCTGTCTCTATTATTGTTGTAAAGATATTTTATTTTCCTAAGACAATTCCTAGAAGTCTTCTAGGATATTTTTTAAAGAACTATGTATAAATACTTCATCTTTAGAAATATTTTTGTGGAATAAAATTGCTGGGATTGTTATAGTCATTTCTTCTTGGACTTGAAAGCTTTTTGTGTGTCAAAATTTCGAGTAGCAGGTTGGATCAAACCAAATTGGCATCATACTTCAAGATTCCTGTGATGAGCTATTTGGAGTGAAGTATTTTCTAAACTTTTCATTGTTATCTTTATTTGTTACATGCATCCATCTATGTTTTTTCTAAATATGAATGAATAACTAGGAGTATTACTACAGGATTTGTTAAGAGCACCCTGTTTTTAACTAGTTATCATTTATATGTTTTCCTCTGATTACTAGTGTAGGGAACCCTTAATTGCTCCCTCTCTCGTTTGACCTCTTCCTACTACTTTTTTCCGAATCAAAGGATTCTTAAGTGTCCTTTATCTCGATCATATCACCTCATAAAAATAACTTTCCAAGATCTTCAAGGGTTATCTATCTTGCCCTGAAAACATTTGACCTTTTTGGCCTTGATCCTAGTTTTGTTTACTTGATTTTGACTCCTTAGCCCAATGGAAAAATAGATTTCCCACTATCCTTCCTTTTAAGTGATTTTTCCCACCAAATCTACCAAAACGAAACCAATTCTACACATTCATAACTAGCCTAATATTTACAAATCAAAACAAAGATAAATTTTAAAGAGAGAGCCCTCTCTGAATCCTAGGAAGGCTAAATCCTAAAGTTTGGAGTTGGTTTGTGGTTACCTCTAGTATTCTTTGACTAAAAACCAAAATCTCACAACTTTAGAATTACTAGAGTGATAACAATTAGCACACATAATTAGAAAACAAATTAAATCACTTAATGAGTTGTAGAAGAACTATTAATTAGGAAACATAGTGAGTTGCATAAACATAAATAATTAATAAACAACCTAAATAATCAAATTAACGAAACTGTAAATGAAAATATAAACTAGCCTAGTTAAAATATAGGTAGTTCTTGACTAAGGACAAGGAATTGGTTAAAATTTTACCATCACGCCTACACTATAAATAGATCAGATGCGCAAGAAATGAAACAAGAACCAACAAGCTCTTTATTTAACAACAATCAAAATTGCAACAATTTTATCTTTATTTACTTATCCTCTCTACCACTACTACTACTTTGGCTCAAGTAGAGCATGGTATTTATATAATGCTTCAATCCATCAATTTTATTATGAAATCAAGGGACGACATGAGAATATTTGATTCTCGAGGCGTTCTCCTTCATTACAATAACATTGAAAAAATATGGAAAACTCAGACATCCATTGACTCACTTAGCCACTCCGATAGATGGAGGGTTGGGTAAAATCTATTGTAGTTAATCTCTCCACAATGTATGACCAACTACTCTTATTGTTTCATCCATTGGATAACCAAATGGTTGATTCCTCCATTTGGAAACTAGTGGCGATAATTGTGCATTTGGTTGCTTACTGCATGTATAAGTTGTACTACTATAATTGACTACAAAGTTGCAGTATGTAAGTAGTTGTTGTGATCACTTCCACGGTTGGTATGCCAAGGTGTTGAAGCATTGGTATGAATTTCTGTTGGAGCATCAATACTCCAAACCATTGTAGCATTGGTCCTCGGTCATATTGCAACATCAATACTCAATCATTTTGCAACATTATACTTTTGGTTTTGTTGTAGCATCAACGGAGTATTGCAACAACAACGTACTGGATGTGTTGTATCAATATGATTAGTGGTGTTGCAACAACACGAGATAATGGTGTTGTAGCAATACAAAGGTGTGACAACAATTTAACTTCTTCAAATCCTTTATTGTCACCACCAAGGGTACATGTATGAGTATGTTTCAAGTATTCTCATAAATTCTCGAAAACCACTGAATCCCTCTCCTCCACTCTTCTATGTTGGGACTTCCTTGAGGCTGGTATTTGATGCATTTCAAAGAATTGGGAAATAAAACCATGGGTTAGAAGAATAATTTCCTAAGTTTAACAAATGCTTGAACTTTTAAATTGGGTTCATCCATGACACTTCAATTCTTAGACCTCAATTATGAGTTTCTCTACATATATATCTATGGCCCTTATACAAAAAGGAAACACTTTTGGGATTCCACTATGGAAAATACCCTTATAAAAAGATAGTCATATGTTGCTTCAAGGAGATTTGAATTTTTCTTTAAGGGCCAATGAAATCTAGGCACTTGTAGCTCAAATTGATACTCTATTATATTTTTCTAGAAAATGTGGATGTTGTTGGATTGATTGACATTCAACTAACAAAGCTATAATCTACTTGGCAAAATAAGAGCACAAGGGATGCCAGAGTCGAAAAAGCCTTGACATATGCCTTATATTTGTAGGAATTCTAGAAGAAAATATTTGCATAAGGCAATGGGTCTCCTCTAGTGGAGACTCAAACCATTGCCACTGTTATACTAGAACTAGCTCCCTCTTTGAATAAGCCTCCTAGTCCTTTCGAGATGAAGCCGAACTAGTTGTATGAACTTTCTTTTCTGTAATAATTAAGGAACTATTGGAGACTTTTATATCCCCACACTATGTAATCCCCTCCCTTACAATTCCAAGAAAATCTATAAAAAAAATCAAAACTAGTCATTATAGCTTGCGCCACAAAGAAGAGCGAGAGGAATAGTAAATACTTAGTGGACAGTAATTCTCAATTACAACAAATTTTTTTAGTGATAGAAGGGGGTTTCTATCAGATCATTAGAAGGACCTACTAAAATTAATAGAGGAGTCTTGAAGGAAAATCCTCTTACATTGAGAAAAATAATGGAGAATTAAAAGTAGAGCTATTTTTCTCCAAGCAAGGGATGAAAATACAAAATTATTTGACTAGTTCACAAACAATAGGAATCCATCAACACAATATGGGCTCTAAATAGAATAGATGGTTCTCAAGCCTCCTCATTTGAGGAGCTAGTTGAAGAAGGAATTACCCAATTCAACAAATTATTCAACTTGAAGAAGGGCTACTATTGATGTTATTCTCTAAGCAACTTGCCATTTTCCTAGTTTTATTGATCAAGATGGGAATTCTCAATTTATGTCAAAAGTGTTGAGTATGTGTTATATTCTTTGCAAGACTAGGCCCAAGAATTTATGTGTGCCAGTGGCAATGGGCTGCAGGAGCCCTTGAAAAAAAAAAGTGGCCATTTTTTGTATTTGTTTTTTTATGGTTTTCGGCAATGTTTCATTTTTTGTAGTTTTTGGTACATGGTCGTTTTGAAGTGTTGTTTTTTTATTTTTTGCAATGTTTTTCATATATCAACGGTAGTCATTTATTGTGGTATTTGAGTAGGTTTTCAAGTGTTTGTTTGTATTTTTTGTGATATTTATTCATCTATCATGTTTAATGCTTATTTAACTAACTCTTATCTTTCATCATACATAAGTGTTTATGTAGGCATTGGTATTTTCGCTTATTGGTCAAGTGTGCATAGATCGGGATATCCACCATGGCTTGACCTAAAGTGAGAGGATATCACGCTAAGGTGACAATGGGCATATCTCATATGTGCTTACCCCCTAGCACCTTGCCCATAAGCAACATACCCTGAGTGGTAAAAAAACTCCATGAGCAACATACCCTGTTGTTTGTACCCCATGCTTGAGGATATTGGAAAAATTGAGTGGGTGAAGAAGTGTGTGGAACAAGAAAAAAGCATAAATTGGTATATTTACAACTACACATGAGTTTTGATCTTATGAGGGAAAACATTGAGGGAAGAGAACTTGTTGGGTTAGCTATTACATGATTTGCAATCAACTTTCTTACATTTAATCCAAACCATGACTCAATGAAGAGCCAATTTTTTAAAATGTTCCCTTGTGATGAGTGGAATGCATCTTGTTGGGGTTCCTGTGATTTGGCAGATTTGGCAATACCAAATGACAAGACAACACAAACCACTTTGGGATCTCAGGATCTAGCCCTCTATAAATGTAAAGAATGATATATCTTTAAAGGTCAGTTTAAGGTATTAGGCTAGTTATAGAACACAATGGTTTTGTTTTTGTTTGTTTGGTTGGAGATCATTAACTGAGAAGATTATGTAAAGTGAAGAAGGAACAAAGTAGCAATATGTTTCAGCATGGGAAGATAGGTCAAGAGAAGTGCCAATCGATTGGGCTATGGAGTCATAAAAGGGTTTACTCACATAACAACTATCCAAGGGTTTCCATAGGGCAAATCATCTATGCCAAAGGATCTCTTTAGATAAGTGGTGAGATGGAACATTAAGAATTGGGGGGAAAGAAAGAAACCAAAGTGCAGCCTAAGATCAGGTAAGGACTTTTAACATATCCTGCTTTTGACATACTTCAAAGGAAACTCTCGATAAAGACACAAAGGGTAGCTTAAGATCAAAGAAGTACTTTTAACCTAACCTGCTTTCAGCATACTCTCAAGGGAAACAATCCAACAGTCCTCATAACTACCTTCAGACAGTAGAAAACATTCAAGATTAAACACAGAGCAAGGCCTAAGATCAGAGAAAGACTTTTAACCTTCTCTACTTTTGACACCAACTCACAGAGAAATTTTCAAGACAAACTGTTGGAGAAAAACTACAGGACATGGCTAACCATAGACTTCCCTAGTTTAATCTTTACTTAGCATGAAATGAAAATATCTTTCAAGGACAATACTTCAAGTTGTACTCAGCAAGACATGGGCTCACCAACATTTCTTGACTGGTTATACTCTATAGAATTATCCTTAAATACACAATCAGAGGAAAACATAGAGATAAAGATTAACAGTGAGATTTAGGGTACTTCCAAAAATATGTCCTAATCTATGCTTGTTGTTCTTTATCAGAAAATAATGGACAGTATGAAAAACATGAAAAGAGACAATTACAGTAAAGAAAACATCACCAATAATATAGACCAAGATCCTGTGAATTTTTTTGTTCAATTGATGTGCAAAACCAGTCACATACTTTGAGTCCAATGGCTCTTTACAGTCCAAACTTCTCTTCCCAGCCTACTATATTACAAACTACTCATCTACTTCCCCTCAATAACAGTTCAAACAGTCAATAAAATCCCAATCCTTTATAATGTATTTTCAATGAGTTCTTATAGGTGAGAATGGAGAGTTGTGGTAGATATGAACTTAAATGATTCATTAAGACAGAGGGGAGGAAGTGTTCGAATGACCACTCTACTTAATGGCTCTGCATTAACTGTTTGGTACCCTTTAGGCTGGTCTAGAAGTCTTTGTCAGATTGACAATAACTTCAGGTATGTTCTTTGAAGTACTCTAGTTGTTTTTGTTGACTTTGGAAGCTCTGGTAGGCTGGAAATTACTTCTAAGCTGCATATATGTCAATAATATCTCCGACTGCCTTGATTGTGCCTTGTGTTGATGAAAAATAGGACTACAGGTGGCAGTATGGGTCGATGGAAAGTAACTAGCCTCTCTGATTTGGCGTGTAGAGGCTTCTCTGCTGATCTGTCCTTTATGCTTCACTGATCTGGCTCTGATGGTGCTTTAGGCTTCATTAAGCCTCATTGATCATCTTCGGGTCTTTATTTGTGTCCTTTATCCTTCTAAATATTGGATATAAGCATTAAGTCTTCAATATTATGCATTAACCCTTTAATCTCCTTCTGATACACTTTAAATCTTTGTTGATGGCTGCACAGGTGGCAGTGGCGCTGAAGGGTTCGTGTAAGGGTTGATGATCATGATGCATCAACAAACATGGAATCAAAACCCTGCTGGTCCCCTTTCCGCATTGATTCAGGCTCAAGATCGTCACCCTAGAACCTTTTGGTCACTTATCTGTGACTATGGGATAAACTAGCAAGAACCACCATTAAACCTGCAAACATAAAACAAACCAATTAACTAAAACCTACGCGAGGCTTAAGGCTGCTTCAGAGGGCTCAGGCGGATGGAGGGGCATTGAAGGAAAAAGTGGATGCAGCGGAAAAATGGGTGAAAAACCTGGCAGAGCAGCTAACCAGGTGCAGATGAAGGTTTGGGTGCGAGGATGAACGTGGACCATTGGATTAGAACAATCAACGGTGGGGATATTTCGATGGGCTTAGCGGGGAGAGGAGGGAAGCAAATGCATTTGAGATCGCGATATAATAAGAGGCGTGCGATATCAGAGATTGACGGCCAGGATTAAAAGAGGAAGTTACGTTGCGGAGGGTGGTATGGCGGAAACCGGAGATGGTTTTCGCGCGACGAAATGTGGGGGAGGCGGTATTGCCCTTTGGAGCGCGATTCCATTCAGCGATCGCCACGTGGATTCTCAAAACCACTTTTATCGCGCAATTTTGAAACGTTAAACTTTGGGCGCAAAAATTACGTGATATTGGATAGTGAACGTTGGATCTGGGGCCTCAGATCCGACGGTGCGGAAGAAACGCGATGGGTTGAAAGCTGCGGGGTTAAAAGGTATGCGGGGTCCATTGCTAAGGTCAATGCGAGCCGTTGTATGAGGGGAATGGACGGCTGCGATCTCATCGGCGAAATGATTCAGGACCTGGTGGATGGAAAGAAGATTGGCGATGCGATTGGATGTTGGCCATTGGATTGGAAGGGAGATCAATGGTCGAGATTAATCGGCGGGTGCGATGGTGAAGGGTTACGGGCAGAGCACGACGCAATCTCGGCCGTTGGTTCTTGTGGCTTCAATGGCCAGGATCAAATCAGGGAATCGGGCCATCGGAGGAAAGAAAAAGGGAAGACTATGTTTGCAATATGCGATGCAGCGCGGGCCGTTCAATCGGACGAGAGATCAACGGTCAGGATTAAATCAGCGGGTGTGATGACGGAGGGCTAAGAGCGAAGCGCGATCGAATCTCGACCGTCGGTTCTTGTGGATTCGACGGTCGAGATTAGATCGGAGGATCGGAGGAAAAGGGGCTCATCGCATCAGAAGATTGGAAGAATAATGAAAGGTCGGGGAAAAGAAACTCTGATTGCGATGAGCGATAAGGGCTAGCGCTTGGTTATGGCTCTGGGTCACATGCGGAAAAGGGGCTAGGGCTAAGGCCGAAAGGGGCTTAAGGCCTTAATTCCTAAAAACGGGTTTTTAGGCCAAATTGAAGGTTTTTAGGGGGTCCGATAAGGTTAAAAAAGAGGTTTCAAACCTTATCAAAGGGAATTTATGAAGGGAATGAAGGAAAATGAAGTATGAATGAGAAAAAATGGAGAAGATGGAGGCCTTTTGAAAACAGTTTCTTTCATAAACAACAGCGTTCATTAATGGAAACAACAGTGAAGATAATTCTTAAGGATAGAAAACACATGGAGGCTTCAAGAATGATAGATTTACAAATGAAATGTTTCTCTTGAAGACTCAGAAACATATTTAGCCACCTGTTTGCTTTGACAAAATATTATAGGTGGCTAACCCATCTTAATGGAGTAAAAAGGCTAAAGGAAAATACATAGTTGAAAAAAATATTGAAAGTTTTTTTTTTTGGAAAAATTCAAAAGAGATAGTACAATTTAGTGAGCCTCTTGTGAAAGTCTTATGAATAATGGATATTGATGAACCCACCATGGGATTTTTTTTATGAGGTCGTGTATTAGGTCAAAGAGAATAACAATAGCATATGATGAAAAAAGGAAGAAGTATCTTCCTCTGTGTGAAATCATTGATGATTGATGGAACAAACAACTCCATCAATTTTTACATGTAGATGGCTATTGAACTTAAGGCAAGTAATTTCAAAGTTTTTAAGTTATAATAGTCATTACAAAAGTTCAACCAAAGTTTTTTCCTTTTAAATTTACCATCAAACCAAATATATTGAAGCAACTCGGGAGATAAAATAAGGATTGTATAATGTATGGAGAATGTAGTCCCCAATTCCAAGATAGAAAATGAGATACATAATAAGATCTCGCATTTCAATGGTAGTATTGATACCTTTAGCATATCTATGTCTATATGAAGTGGATCAAAAAATATACGTCATAAGAAATTTCAAACTTTATAAAATATAATATTCATTACAAGAGTTGATTCTGATAGAAATCTATTGTCATTGATGGCAAAGCATGGAAATGATTGCAAAAGTTGGTAAAAATAACATATGTTGATTAGAAGATGAGCAAAGAATGGTGCAGAAACTTTGAAGGAATTTATACTATAATAGATCACTTCAAGCTCAGAAGAAACTCACTTAGATGGAAAGAGCTCTGAAAAATCTTTCCAATGGTATGTGGAAGTTTGAAAATGATATTTTGGATTGAAAGTTGAAGTCAGTGAAAGTTGAGTACTCCCAAAGTCAAAGTGGCAAAGCTAGACTCTGGTTGGAGACCCTTTTGGCGCATAGTTAAAGCCTAGCGGAACAGCGAGTGGAGTCACCATCAAAAGCGACGGGCATACGTGGAAGGAACAACATAGAAACTAAAAGTGGAAGAGCTAGAGGTGGTTGGAGACTCGATTGGCGCATAGTTAATTTTGGTGCATAGCCAAATTCTAGCGGAACAGCGAGTGGAGCCACCATTGAAAATCTCAGGCGTACGTGGAAGGAACATCACAACAACGGGGAGCAAGGTCATTGGCCACAGATGGAGCCCCCATAACGTCATCCCAGGGGAGGTAGCCAGACAGTAAAACCCCGAAGAAACATTAAGGATTACAAAGGAGATGAGCGGGAAAACATGGAGCACACAACAGTGGAGAGGCTTTTTTATTGGTCGAGGTGGAGCCCACATAACACATTAGCCCGAAACAATTACCCCGACAGGTGTATCCCGAAAAAACTTAAGGATAACTTAAGCATATCACTGAGATGACATAAGACAAGTATATGTGGCCCTTACAGCAGCGCAGCGGAAGCAATTTATTGGCTCAAGATTCAAGCAAAGGCCCCCACATTGACATTGAAGTTCGTAGAGGATATCTCGAAAGTAACAAAGCACCGTGCAGAGGAGAACCGACCCAATGAAAGGTTGAGTAGTGTAAAAAGAATAGTTTTTTTTTTAACACATGGTGAATCAGTAATTCTTTAGAGTAATCTAGGGGAGACCCATGATCAATTCTCATGGTCACAAATATAACACCAGGATATATCCAACAACCTGCAAGTCAGATATACCAGTTCTTATCATTCAGCAAACGCCGAGACCCCTCGGGAAAGGGGGACCCTACTCCTTGAGCCAACATCATAGCAAGCCACATACTCAATGATATTTGAACTGCGGTCTCTTGGGTTTCACCCTAGGAAACTTTCCATCAACCCACACATCACTATATAGTGTAAAAAGAATAGTTGGGACCCTTTTAAATTTTTTTATAAAGGCAGAATGATAAAAAACGAAAGTTTTAGAGACCCTTTCTCTCTCTTCTGGCGACAGATAGGTAGTAGCATATTACTTATCAGAAACGATATCAACGCTAGGCCAATGGGAGGGTGACATGTGGCAAGTGTTTTTGGCCTTTTTGGTACCCTAATGACTCATTTTTTAGTGACACATGGACCAATCATAAAACGACACATAACATAGGTGATATCAGCATGACATCATCTCACTGGTTAGAGCCCAAGCATTTTTGGAGCAACGCATGAAAAATTAATGGGTTGACTCGGCATCGGGTACATGTGGTAGAATGTCAGAGCCAACTCAGCCTGGGTGTGCAGCGATTGGGCGTAGGTGCAACAACGTACCCCCACTTAACAACTCAACCCACAAAAGAAAAAGCCTGAAGGTAAAAGTAAGACAGCTCTAGAATACAGGTATCGGGCTGACGGTGGTATTATGGCAGAGTCGAAACCATTGAGAAGCGAAAGGGCAAACACCCAATGACACCTAACCCTGCTAAAAGGAGCCCGAAAGATTTAAAAGGAGGCAAAACAAAATCGTCAGAATAGAGGGTTGCGGGTTAAGCACCGACACATGTTCTATGCAACAATTATAACTAAGGGCACGAAGATAAAGAAGAAAAAGTGTCGAGATTTTACGGCAAGAGACCGAACGAGAGACATATGAAGATTCCCAACACTTGGCGAATGTGTCAAGTCATGGAAAGTGTGCTTACGAAGTTTTTATGTGTTGTTGAGAACAAGGGCACGAAGGCAGCTTATGGTGGTAAATAAGCCCTCGAGGCTTAAAGCACGAAGGGACTCGCACAAGTATATTTGGCAACATCTTTAAGCCTTTGGGCTATATTTTAAAAAACGAAGGCATGTTTGGCATTGTTTTAAAACACACGACCATCGCATATATATGACAACATTGTTAATAGAAAACCTTCGGGCTTTGGCGTGATTGAGTCGATAGCTTGATTTGGCGATGTGGCAATATTTTTTGCATGGATGGATGAGTCGGCGACCCTTTTTGGTAGCACTTTTATAAAAGCCTATGGGTTTGCGGATGAAACGATTTGACAAATTTTGGAAATTTGGCAGTTTGCCAAAAATAACAACACGTTAAAGTTGGAATTGTAAAAACTACAACTAAAGCCAGCTAAGAGCCAAAACAGCCAAATCAACAGAAAAATTAAGAGTTTGAGTTTAGAACTGTAGATCTGAGATTGAAGACTTAAAAACACATTCAGAAGACTCAACTAAACAGCGCAAAGAAAAAAATTTAAAGATTCATGCAAGAATACAAGAAAAGCAAAGAGGCTAAAAATAACAAAGCAAAATCTTTATAAGCAAACTTGAGCAAACAGGTTGGACAATATTTTTGTGTGGAAAATTTTGTGTGGGGTGATGTTGGTGTGATCAACAATGGAAAATTGTTAAAGGTATTGGTGATTGAGGGAGGAGGACAAATTGTTTTACTTTGAAAACAGAAGTGGCATTCATGTATCTAGTATGAAAATGGATGAAAGATTAATCATCGAGTGTCAAGCAAGTTGTAGCTTGCAGATTAGGGGTTGGTGCTCCTTCCAGTAGTTGCTGATAAATATTTGGGATTGTAGCTCCATTCAGTTGTAACTGATAAATCAGAGAATTGTAGCTTTCTGCTGGTTGTACTAGAGAATTGTAACAACAAGTTGTAGTTTGCCTTGTGAAGTAATTGGAGAACAATCTGAAGAATTTGTGTTCCATTGTGATTGCTGATAATGCTTATTTGAATTAATTCTTGAAGTACTTTATGGTGTCTTAGTGTTCTTACACAAGTGAAAAAGACTTTTTTAAATTGGTCAAATAATACAGATTCACCCCCTCTCAATTTTGTCTTGGTTTCTAACAGAGCTGAAGTTTCAAACTCATTTATTGAAGCTTATTTACCTTCAACTCTTATTGCAGCCCATTAGTGGGGGTAGTTTGGTAGCTAATATATTGATTTATAAGAGTTTGCAATTTGGATATTGAGTCAAACATACAATGCTTCTAGGTGTAAATGCAATTGGAGTGTTTTTAAGCCTATGCACACCAATATGCGAAACCGCTTGAAACAAAAATAAATGAATGATATGGTTTATGTTCATTACAACCATAGAATGGAAGCACAATCAATTGTTTAAGACCCCTAAATCAAGTAGCATAGTCCTAGATGATTTTGACCCCTCATAAAAGTGGGTTGTGAATACCCAACCAACATTTGGCAATGAAGACCATTCTTGGATGGACTTCGAGCCATTTCCACAACCAAACAATTTGAACATTGGATGAATACCATAAGGGCTAGGAGAATCAAACAAAAATCCCATTTTTCAATGTAGTCATGTTGAGGATGTAGAGGATGAGAACTCATATGATTTTCTGCTACTATATACATGAGAAACTTTGCATATTGAATATATATATATATATATTCAAAATTTGAATATTTTATATATTTTTTTATCAATCAATTTTGTGGTTTGGTTTTTTTTTTTTTTTTCCATTCCAATTCATAGGCTCTCGTATTGAATTCACACACACATAATTCAAAATATGAATATTTTATGTAATTTTCTTTTTTATCAATTTTGTGATAGGTTTTGTTTCGGTTTTTTATGTGATTCTGATTTCTGGGGTTGACTGGTTCAATGATTGGTCCAGGTCTGATAGCATTGATTGTGAACATTGAAATTAATACAATGAGATAGAGAGAGGTGCAGCTCAGTTAAGATAGTTTTCATGATCAAAGGATTCTAGGGTAAATTTTGTGTATATTATGTAAATGTGTCATTGTTATTCTTATGTTTTAGATTCTATTAATATTGCTTTTCTTCCATGGGTTTATCAAACTCAAAAGGCATCTACCAACATTCCAATCTCGTTTAAGAAAGGGTGAAAGTCCCAAACAACTTTGGCATAATAGCAACCACTCAAACTTGGCATCCTAGTTGAAGGAAGTCCATCCTCTGTGGTGCTGCACCTTGGATTTTGTTTCTTTCTAACAAAAAATAAAACAATGCAGCTTTAAATATGCTATTTTCACAGTTTGAATTATAATCCATGCTTCCCAACCAAAATGGAAATGATTGATTGGATTTTTCATAAAATGCATCTCCTACGCAGAGTAGACTGATATTTGGATGTCATTATATCTCTAATTCTTGAATATAATAATCTCTGAAATGAATTCACAGATGGGGTTTGTTTTTCATCCCCCTACTTAAAAGAAGAATCATGCTATCATGAGTCTTCCAATGTAGGGCTGATATTTACGAAGTTAGCATTTCTTGTTGATATAACTTGCCATCCCTGTTCAGATCCACATGAACTCGGGTTCTCCTTCAAATTAAACAAATAGGAGTCAATCCTCAACCATAATGTCAGTGTGACTAATGAGGCAGCTGGTAAGAAGGTGATCTTTCACATCCTAGATAGGAAACCCACATGGTTCGTTCATCAGCCTGAAAACATTTGAGCAAGTTAGTTCAGGAAACTTCAAAACATAAGCTGCTAACCACCACCATTTTTGCACTCTTGTAACTTTATAATAACAGAACTGTAAAAGGATGCTAGACAAAACTGATTAATAGACACCATTTTAGCCAAGTTTACAAATGTAATGAATGACAGGATTCGGTGGCACTCAATACACTCACCAATGGCATACCTGGACCTGTGTTGTGTTTCAACTCCACAAACACTTAATCCATGACCTGGTTTTATCATCACCAATAACACAGAAAAGCATAGTTCCTCTTTGAAATGATGGAAGCTGTCGGCATCCCTAACTATATTTTCACACTCAATACTCCTGGAAATGAATTTCTTGGCAGTGTGGCAATCACGACTAACAGAAAGCTTTCTTCATACCTCAGATAGATGCATTGGATAGTAAGCCAGTAAGCCTGAAGCTTCTCACTGTAGTGGTTGAGAAACTGCTCTTTTGTCATTCTCAGCGTGATGTAACACACTTTCATATTCAATACATACCCAAGTTTCTTAATCTTCCTAAGCAGCCTCTCCAACACTGAATTCTCCCGAAAGAAACTTATGCACTGTGCTCTTAATCTCAATCCAACTAACTCCTGCTTCCTTTTTCAAATCCCTATCATTCATCATTTTCCTCACATTTGCTACTACATCCCACCGACCTGCTGTAGCATAAAAGTTTGAGAGCAGTATGCATGTTGCAGCATCTTGTATTCCCAACTCAAGCAAATGTTCTGCTACACGTTCTCCTAGCTCCATATTGCAATGCATTCTGCATGCAGTAAGGAGAGTCCGCCACATAACAGCGTTAGGTTTAAATGGCATTTTGTTGATAAAAATATATGCCTCTTCCAGGTGCCCAGCGCGACAAAGGAGATCAAGCATGCATGCAAAGTGTTCTGGTCTAGGTGTAATGCCATGGCACTGACTCATATTATCAAAGTGGTAACAACCTTCATCCACTAGGCCTCCTTGACTGCATGCATACAGGATACTAACAAATGTGATGTGATCCGGCTTTACCGCTACCGCCTGCATTTCTCTAAAGAGCTCCAGAGCCTCTCTCCCCTGTCCATGACGTGCATATCCACTGATCATTGCATTCCACGATGCCAAATCGGCTTTAGGAATTCTATTGAACACACTATGTGCACACTCTATGCTCCCAGATTTAGCATACATGTCAACAAGACTGTTACACACAAAAACATCCGATTCATACCCTGTTTGGATGATGCGTATATGGATCTGCTTACCTTGTTCCAAAGCTGCAAGGATGGAACATGCCTTAAGTGCACTGCAAAATGTAAAATGGTCAGGTTTCAGGCCCGTCCGTTGCATTCTGTAAAAGAAATTCAGAGCTTCAATGCCATCACTCTGCTGAACATATCCAGCAATAATCACACTCCATAATATCAAATCTCGATTGGGCATGACATCAAATACCTGAATTGCACATTCCATGCTCCCGTGATTCACAAACATCTCTATGAGGGTTGTTGACACAAAGACATTATACTCATATCCAGATTTAATGACTAGTGCATGGATCTGATTTCTCTGTTCCAAAGCTGCTAAGCTATCACATGCCTTAAAAACAGCGGAAAAAGTGAACTCATCTAGCTTCACATCTGCAATCTGCATATCCCTGAAAAGATTCAGAGCCTCTTCACCATACCCATTCTGTGCATATCCCACTAGCATTGCATTCCATGTTTCCACATCTCGTTTTGACATTTCCTCAAACATGGCATGTGCATCCCTTATACTCCCACATTTGGCATACATGTCGATGGCACAATTCCATACAGAGATATCCATCTCAAGCTGAGACTTAAGGACATGGGCATGTACTGCCTTGACTAATTCAGGCATCGCATCTTCCGCACATGCTTTCAACATACTAGTGAAAGTAAAATGGTTTGGACACATGCTAGCCCACTGCATTTCACAAAAGACTTCTAGAGCTCGTTTTCCATACCCATTTTGAACATATCCAGCAATCACGGCATTCCATGACACCACGTCTCTTTCAGGCATTTTGTCAAACACTTTACGTGCATCCTCCATGTTTCTGCATTTTGCATACATATCAACAATGGCACTCTGAACAAACAAATCAAATTCTAATCCAGACTTTACAATAAGAGCATGTAGTTGCTTGCCTTCTTCAGGTGCATTCTTCGCATACCAGCTAAGCACGCTGCCGAAGGTGAACTGATTTGGTTTCATATCGGCCTGTTGCATTTGGCGAAAGAGTTTCACTACCTCTTCAGACTGGCCATGCTGAACATAGCCAGCGATAATTCCATTCCATGAAGGCACGTTTCGTTCAGACATTCTATCAAACAGTTGGTGAGCATCCTTTAAAAAACCGCATCTAACATACATGTTCGCTAAATTATTGTTCATGAAGATATTTGGCTCGAATCCAGTTTTGATCATGTAAGCATGTACACATTTTCCCTCTGCGACTTGCTTCATCCTCGCACATCGCTGTAAGGTAGAAATATAGAGATCGGAATTAGTCCAAATTGCATGTTTGAAGAATTCAATCTTGCACATTAGACGTAAAGGAAAATGGCAAACATTATCCGTTAACCAAACCGGTAAAACCTTGAAAGGTATGTTGAAACTGTGTCCTATTTGCTGTTTCAACCTGTGAGAGGTCGGAACTGTGTAGTGTTTTTTTGGTTTCAACCTGTGAGAGGTGGGAACTGTGAAGTGATTGTACAATATCAACCTACTGTATACGTCATTTCAAACATGACTTCAACCTGCGTTTTTTGGTTCTGCATACATCTAATGAAACCCTTACAGAGTTTATGTTTTTCAATATTTTGTTTATGTTATTAATATTTTCTTAATGAAACTTTTCATTGAATTTCAACATCATACATCATTGGTTTACTTTGTGGGTTGCATGCCTAAGTAGGTTAGTGCCAATGCCTAGTTCAAGTAGGTGTGGAAACCTCATGGTTGAGTTTGCAGCAGAGTAGTGATTGATAAGGTGTACTCACATTTATGATGTTATGTGCTAAAATTTGATGAAACACCAAGCTTCAAATTTAAGTAATTCAAATATTTTTAGGTTTTTTTTGTGAAAGTTGGTTTTTCGATAGGGCCAAAATTCTGAGATTTAAAGTTCCACCACTGAAAGAAAACTTTGAATACAATGAAATTATGATTTCTATTGGTTTTTTCCTTTTTAAGATTTTCTTTTTCTTTTTTAAGGATTGATTGGTTTTCTCTTATTCACACCTTGCAAAAGCATTTATAAGAATCAAGGGTTTTACTTTTTAAAATTTCTCCATAAGGTTTTTTTAGTGAATTCTTTCACCTAATTATTTGGTTTTTAAAACCACACAATTGTCTTCTCCTAGTTGTTTTAGGATCTCTTTGAGAAAAATGCATGATGGCAAACCCATGTGTAAGTCAATTTTGCTATGCATCCAATATTTATCTTTCCTCGAGTGTATTTTTAATATTCCTAGTGGCTTTAAGGCAATAGATGATTTTAACCCTTAATTCAAAAACAATATATCCAATATTAGACTTTTCTACATAAACAGAAGAGTATGTCTTCATTAGGTTTGCAATAAGAAGTTTAGACAATTGAGAAGGTTAATCAACCTACTCAAAATCCATGTCTTGTACCATAGGTTTGATCATAAAATTAGGGATTATTAGCTTATCCCTAAACCTAAATGTTTGTAACCTAAACTTCCTCAAGTCCCTCAAGCAACTCAGGTACTTAAGCTCCACAGCTTGAACATGTTTCTTAAGCCAATGTTGATATGAAAGAAGATTGAGTTCGAGACATGTAAAAGGAATAACAAGATAAGAATGTTAAGGTTGGTAGTTTTAATGAGCTACAAGCTCTAATTCTTATTATGTCAACCAAAAATAAGGTTCAAGTGTAGCAATTAAAAGTTAAGAAGTTCCCTCTTGTTGAGTTAAATAGATGGACTCACTCTCCAAAATTCCTTTGAAACCCTAAGGATGCTTTGCATCTCAAGGGTCCTTAGAAAAACTGAAGGTTCACAATTTGCATGACTACTTTCATGTTTCTTAATGGAGCCTTCATTGTCAAACTCATTTGTGGTGCTTGTCTAGTTGCAATGTTGAGTCCATCTTTGCCCAATCTCAATAAATGTAGCACAATAGAATATTAAGGGACTCTCGGACTTGTGCCAAAAATATAATTATGAGAAAAAAAATGTGAAGTTGTTTTAACATGTAGAAATTTTGTTGTCAAACTTGGAGGTTAAAATCTAGTTTTATATGTGAGAATGCTTGGAATTTTACCAAGCTAAATGTGCTCATCTTTCTCTTAGAACGTAAGGACATGGTGTCACACTAGTATTTGCATAGTAAAGGTGTGGTGTGACAATGATATATGTATAATTAATTAAAAGTAAAAGGATAAGTATTTTAATCAGGTCCACTTAAATCAATTTGGCTTCTCAAACATTGTTAAGTCTCTTTGTTAATGTAGTGATATCAACTCTAAGAAATTTGTAGTGGCTCATCTTAGTTTGACTTGAGATATATACTTTTAGTTTTACTTTGACTTTTGAGACAGATAATGTGGCATAAGCTTTATTCTTTGAGGACATCACACATTGATCATTCACTTACTATTTCATATGGTGTTGACTCATGATGTGCTTACTTTGATTGTCAGTCTAGACCATATTGATGATTATGATGATAGTTGATATTGATGACTTAGATGTTGCTTATCAAGTATATATTGTGATGACTAAGCATTATACTCAGATGTTACTGACAATTTTCGGTGTTGAAGCAGACCATAGTGACGCATAGGTGCATGAGTGGACAATTATTCTAGTTTGGTTATTGAGTATAGTTGATATGGAAATTTCATTTTATAGAAGATATATATATATTGATGACATGTTAGTGGATGCAGCCACAAGTTACGTGCTTGCCAAATGACTTACACATGGGTGATGGGGTTTTATGAAGTAGATTAGATCTTTGTTGGAGGGGTGAGACAACGTCCCCAATTCCACCCACTAGCAGTCCAATTGTGGCTTGGGTTGGAAGGTGTTGGGCACCTTTTCTTTGGATTTTCATGATGTTATGAGGTTTGGACTGCAAATTCAATCACTCATGAGGTTTCACTCAAGGGTGTGCATTAAGTTAGATATCTTAATCCTTAATCACCATTAGTATCACAATAAAGAGACAACGTGGAGTTAACAATTGTCTCCATTGTTGTGCCTATGTTCCCCTAAATTATTCATAGATACTTAAAGGGGCAGTGTTGTGGTGCCCTTGGAACTGGGTGTGGAGTTCTTGAAGGGAATAATCAACTTGATACCCTTGGTATCAAAAAAAAAAGGTAATTGTATAGGTGTGTTTAGTATGAGGGTGTACGAAATGCATCAGTGCTTAGTAGGGGTGATTTCTATCCTACAAGCAATGTCATAGGGAAAAAATGAGTTGTTAGATGGTTAGTGAAGCATCATAACATGTATAAAAACTAGTCATAAAACATAGCATACTACAAAAGAGGAGGAAACAAGAAACAACAAATACAAATATAACACAAGCTCAATATCGAGTAAAAAAACTAATAATACCAATGGAGAATGAATCCCCTTTTATTAGCTGCTGGTGGTAAAAAAGAGGTAGAACGTTAAAACACTCGTAGTGAGTCCTTAGAGCTATGGAGCTCTAATTCTCAAAGCAAGGAGGAATCTTTCCTTAAGCTGTTTTCAAGCCTCTCTCTTCTCCTAGAATGAGTGATCGGATAACGAAAAACTGATGCACTTCTCCTTTGGGATTGAGATGTTGGATGGTCAAAAAATGAATCTCTTCACTCCTTTTCTACTTAGACAACACACTATTGGTTTGCTCATGGAAAATTTGGCCAGCGTAACAATGTGTTCTAAATTGTTCTTCTCCTAGTGGTATTTTATAGGAAAATTTCAAATATTCTTCCTTCTCTTAGTACAATTGGGGATAATGACCCAAGATTGGTGGTTGATTCCATTGTGTGCTCACTTGAAGCCTCAAGGTGGCTCTAGGCAGTTGTCCTTGGGCGGCCTTGAGTGGAGAATCTTCTTTCTGAAGTGTGCAAAGTGGTCTCGGATGGTGACCTTCCACCATACCGAGGACCGCACGGCTTCTTAAGGGATAGCCGCAGAGATTTGTGCTGCTATCGAAGAAAAGGCTGCGCGGAGCGCTTTGTGCCAATATCTTTTGTGTGCGAGTTAATAAAATTTCCTTTTAACCTTAGAGAAATTTAAATTTTCTAGATTCTATAATGTTTTTCCATCCTGTAAATATTTGTGCTTGACATTTCATGATGTTCTTTGTCTGTCTGATTTTCCAGTGATAACAGTAATTAAAATTTAAGTTAATGGGATAAAGAAATAAAGTTGAAGAATACAAATAAAAGGAAGTTTAAAGTAAAATCTTAATTGAAAAAAGAAAAACCCAACAACAACAACAACTTGGGAAAAATGGATTATGGGGATAGACATAAATAAAACTTTACGAAAATCAAAATGAATTAAATTTAACTCAATTAAATATTTTAGCTCTTCTAAAACATGGGGAGAGAACATTCTATATTTAGAAATACTAACAATAAAACATGGTTAGATTCTAACACTAAAAAGGGGGCTCGTGTGCATGAATTAAAAATAATCAAATTAAAATTTAAGAAAAATAATATTCATGAAAAAACCTCCATGTGGTGTTGAACATTGGGTTCAACGCTCCCCATGTGTTTCGCGACATGGACTAACCGCCTCTTGTGGATTCTAACTCTGGTGATTGTAGCGGAGACTAATGCCTGCGGGTTTTGGTCTAACGGCAATCATGATTCCAACAAGTGGTATCAGAGCGAAAGGTCTCGAGTTTGAAACTCACCCGGCTCGCGTTGGGGGGGAGATTGTTGGACATTGGGTTCAACGCTCCCCGTGGGTTTCGCGACATGGACTAATCGCCTCTCGTGGATCCTAACTCTGGTGATTATAGTGGAAACTAATGCTTGTGGGTTTTGGTCTAACAAAAATCATGATTCCAACATGTGGAAGGAGCATAGAATTAGAATCTATAACTAAAAATTTGAAATTGAGAAAAAATAGGAGATGTTAGAGACAAAAATCTAACAACTAATAGTTAACTTTAGCTGAAGAAACACATGAGCACCAAAATAGAGGAATCTGAATTGGGATCAACGAACAACTAAGAGAAGAATTAGGAAACATGTTTTGAAGTTAGGGAAAATTAGTTGTTTAAAGAAAATAAGAAATTGAAATTCATGAGAGCCTTGTAAAATTATGACACATGAGTAGGTGAAAAATAGGAACATTGAAATTCAAAAATTGATATTTATGCATGAGAATCCAAGTGGCAATACTAAAACTCCTATAAAAGAAGACCAACCTATGTGGGATTTGTTGAAAGAGGTTTTCATTGATGTCCAAGGCTATCCAAATGAAGAGAAAGTTACATATTCAAATAACATATTTCAAATTATTATTTTTGTATTTTTTATGCCCCATTTGGATACCATATCTTTGAATGCCTTTTTTACTCCATTTACCTAGGTCAAATAGAAGCATAACATATATGATTGGTGTTGATTTTTGTGTAGCTTGGTAGGTACTCCAAGCCCTAGGGTTCAGGTATTGGAGGGAAAAGTGCCACAAGAGTCACTTATGGACTTAGAACCCAAGCCTCGGGTTTGGTACCCATTGTCGTTTGGGCCAAAACCGTGAAGATTTTTTCACATGTGATGGATGAAGATGATAGTGCTCATTGAGATGAATCTGACACGTCGAAAATCATCCAATTCCAAGTTGTCTTTGAAGAGTTATGAATTGTTGATGTCAATATTTGGTTTTGCACATGATAGGCTAGGTCGACTTGGTGATATTAAGCCTTGAGACAGTTGTACAAAGCCCTAGAATGACGGTTTGGAGAAGCCATTCCTATTTGTATAAAGGAAGGTGATGGAGGGCACTTAAATATATCCTTCGAATGCAATGCATGACTGGAAGAGAGAAGAAGAGGTCGTTCAAAATGGAGGACCTTTTTGTATTAAGCTGCATGTAAAGGAGTTATAGCCAAATGAAGGAGGATAAGCCTATGCGTAGGGCTTCTCCATGACTATTTTGGTGCCATGATTACCTTGCAGGAGGGTTGAAGTGAAAGGGGATATTCAGGACTTGTTTGGGTTGCATTTAGGTGCCTTGGTGGACGGTTGTCATCCTTAAAGGGAGTCGCCAGGGAAATTTTAGGGGCTAATATTCGCAAGTGGGCTATTTTTCCATGCTTTTTCCAAAAAAATGATTTGTTGATTTCCATTTTTTCTAAAATTTATTCGCCCTAATTTTATAGTATAAAAATATTTTACCTTAAAAATTGCCAAAATTTTATATAGAGACTACAAAAAATCTTTTGAAATTTGAATATTTTTACAAACATATTTCCAAACATTTTACAGATTGCATATTATGGACTAGTTAGATTCGCCAAGGTCTCTAAACTTCAAAATAAATTTCCATCCTTAAAATTTTCCCTTGGGAGTCGCAGAACTAGATTGAAGGTCGCAGCCCTAGATCACTATTGTGAGGGGATGTGGATCAGTTTGGAGGGATGGAAATAAGTCCAGAACCCAGTGTACTAGTGCATCACCCAAGAAAGGGTAGGTTGTAGCAAATAAAGTATGTTTTCTGTGTTTATTGATGGGATCTCTGCTACAGGTAGGTTGCAAATTGTTGTAGCTTACAACAAGTGTTTGATGGAGTGTTGAGGGTCATGAAGCCTTGTGGAGAAGGGTCTTTGTTGGTCGCAGCCTCTACAGGAATATCGCAGATTGTACAGGGGTAAAGGAGGCTTCAATATGTAGTTTTCTTGTGCTTTGAAGCAGCCCTAAATGTTGTAACAAACAGAGATCTTTGAGAGCCTTGTGGAGGTATCCAAGGTGTCTTAAAGTCAAGGAAGGGACAACAAATTAGGTGACACATTTGACAAGGGAAATAGTGGTTTTGGAGCCATGGTTTTGGATTGTTATGTGCCCTAACTAGTCGTATGCATACACACAAATCAAGGACAAGGAGACAAAAATGAGTTAAGGTTGAAAATGACTCCTTGGTACAGTTGGAGGATGTCCTAGGAGAGGACTATATTTGGAGGATTGTAGCAGCCAAGAGATAGGGATGACATGGACTGTTAGATGCTCTATTCATTGGGTAGATGTTGCAGTGGTATATTCGAGCCTAGATTTGTGAAATATATCCTCTATTGCAGAACAAAGGGTAGATGATGAGAAGTTGGTTGGCAGCCATGTGTAAGGGTCTCCTAGGTGTGAGGATGCCCTAACTAGGTGCAAATGCTATAGCGTGGACTTGGTCACTCGTAGACTATTAGAGGGAAACATGAGAGTGGACCAAGTGTGGACGTGGATTGGGCACTTATGGTTTGGTGGAGGATAGTGTGATAGTGTCCAAGTTGGAGCCCGATGTGCAACACCTTGATGGACAAAGGTAGTTGCTAGAATGGCAGTTGTTGGAGCTCAAGGGTTTGATAAGCCAGGAGCAGTTTGTGGAGCCTGAGACTTGTGTGTGGAGAAGGAATTCTATAGAAGATGATGGGAAGTCCTCCTAACCCATGTTCATTGTGGGAGATGGACATATTGCAATGATCGGTGGCAACCCTTTGTGCCCTATGTTGGTCTTCATCAGAGCAACACAGGAATACCATAGTGGGATGAAGTCCCTAAGTAAACACTGTTACCGATGAAATAGGTAACCTAACCTCAAAACAAGAACTCTAGCCCAAAAAGACTCAAAAAAGATGAAAATACACCCCAAAAAACAAAAAAAGTGTATTCTAGAACACACTTGGTTTTTTTTTAAGGTCAAATTTCAACATTTTATAAAATTATGCTAAAAACAAAATTGTTTCTTGAAAAAATGATTGAAAAAATACCCTCAAAACAAAACCAGTTGATGCTGGAATAACAAACAAAAAAAAATTGTCATATTTTTGACATTTTTAAAGATAAAAATAACATTTTTTAATTTTTAAAATTCAAACATTAAAAAAAAAACATAAAATTTAAGACAAAAAATAAATTTAAAAAATAAAAACATTTTAAAGCTTAAAATTTAAAAATATATAGGAATAAAAAATAAAAATAAAAACAAAATAAAAATTTCAATTCAAACATTAAAAAAAACCTAAAGTTTAAGAAAAAAATAAAAAAAATTTAAAGATTAAAATTTCAAGAAGAAGAAAAAAAGAAGAAGAAGAAAAGAAATTATAAAAAATAAAATATAGAAATTAAATTTAAAAAAGGAAAATAAAATGTTTATTAAATTATAAATAAATAAATTTTAAAATAAAAAATTAAATTTAAAGAAATTTATTAAATTTTAATAACTTATAAAAAAAAAACCATTATTGAAATTAAAAATAAAAAAATGAAAAATTAATTAAAAATAAAAAATGAAAAATAAAATACAATAAAAATATTAAATTTAAAAAAATATATATTAAAAAAACAAATAGATTTTAAAAAATAAATTAAATTTAAATTATAAAAAATAAAATATATATATTAGATTTTATTAAATAAAAAAAAAAATATTAATATTAAAATAACAAATTAAATTTAAAAATAAAAAATAAAAAATTAAATTTTAATAAATGAAAGAAAAAAAAACAAACAAACAAACAAACATTGTTAAAATAAAAAGTTAAAAAACTTGAAAATCAATTAAAATTGAAAAATTGAAAAAATATATATATTAAATAAAAAACAAATTAATTTGAAAAAAAAAAAAAAAAAAAAACAAACTAATTTTAAATACACAATTTTAATTGAAATAAAAATATATATAAAAATTTTATGTAATTAAAAAAATAATAATAAAAAATTAAAAATTAAAAAAGTATTTAAAAAAAAAAAAAAAGTTACTAAATTTTAAAAAATTAAATGAAAAAACTAAACATAAAATTTAATTTTTTTTTAAAAAAAAATATGAAAAAAAAATACAAAATTTAATAAAAATTATTAACAAAATTTAGAAAAAAACAAAAAACAAAAAACAAAAAAACAAAAAGAATTTAAAAAATAAATAAATAAATTTTTTGAATTAAAAAATAAAAAATAAAAAAAATTAAAAAATTAAAAAATTAAAAAAAAATCAAATTAATTTTTTTTTTTTTTTTTTTTTTTTTTTTTTAAATTAAAAAAAATTTAAAAAATTTAAAATTTTTTTTGATCATGGTGGCGCCGCCAATCGGCCTCTCGCCCAGGTGGCGGCGGAGGCTGGCTGCTGGGCGGGAGGCCGATTCCGAGAATCGCTTTGAGGTCGATTCCAGGAATCGCCCTCCCGAGGCGCCAATTCCGGGAATCGGCCTCAGGCCGCGGGAGGCCAATTCCCGGAATTGGCCTCCTGCCCAGGTGGCGGCGAAGGCCGGCCGCTGGGCGAGCGGGGAGGCCGCATGCAGCCTCCCTACCCGCCCAGCGGCCGGCCTCCGCCGCCACCTGCGTGGGAGGCCAATTGGCGGCGTCACCACGATAAAAAAATTCTTCTTCTTTTTTTTTTTTTCTTTTTTTTTTTTAATTCAAATTTGTTATTTTAAATTTAATTTTTTTTAATTTTTTTTTTTTTTTTTTTTTAAATTTTGTTTTTAAATTTAATATTTCAGATTAATAATTTTTTAAAATTTAAAATTTATTTATTAAATTTATTAAATTTTAATTTAATTTAATTTTCTTTTAATCTTTTAATTTATTTAGTTTTTCATTTTTAAAATTTATAAATTGTTTCATTAAAAAAAAAAAAAAAAACCAGTAAATTTATGGATATTTGTTTTTTAATTATTTGCACGTGGTTTTTTTTCTTTTCTTTTTTTGTTTTTTATGATAGTTTTTTTTTTTTAATTTTTAATTTTATTTATTTATTTATTTAATTTTATTTTAAATTTTAATTCTTTTATTTTAATTTTCTTTTTCAATTTTAAATTTATTTATTTATTTTTATTTTTTTTGTTAATTTTAAAATTTGTATTTTTTTTTCTTATTATTATTATTATTATTAATTTAAATTTTTTAATTTTAGTATTTATTTATTTATTTATTTTTTTTTAATCTAAATTTTAATTTTGTAATTTAAATTATTTTAAAATTATATATATGTGTGTGTGTACACGTATGTGTGTGGTATTTTTTAATAACTTAGAAAAAATGTTTTTGATGTTTTTTTTTTTTTTTTTTTTGTTAATTTTTGTTTTTTTCTTTAAATTATGTGTTTTTTTTTTTAAATTTTGTCATTTCTTTTGATATAATTTTTGAATATTTTTGTTTTTAAAATTTTTTTTCTTAAATTTTTTTATTTTTTATTTTTTTTTAATTATTTTTTTTTTATTTTTTAAAATCTAAGTTTTGTGTTTTATTACCAACATGAAAATCACCACTCTAAAAAAAAAGGTTGATGCTGCATCAATACATTTCA
Source organism: Pinus albicaulis (assembly GCA_034641835.2). Taxonomy (NCBI): domain Eukaryota; kingdom Viridiplantae; phylum Streptophyta; class Pinopsida; order Pinales; family Pinaceae; genus Pinus; species Pinus albicaulis. Next base: position 959,658,264 of record CM076581.1, on the reverse strand, counting down.
AAATTAGCATGAAAATCACCGCTCTAAAAAAAAAAAAATTGATGCTGCATCAATACGTTTCAAAATTAGCATGAAAATCACCAACATTTTAAAACAAATATTCATACTTGATAAATAAAAATATTAGAGTGTCAAAAATGTGCTAAAAAAAGAGAGTGATTCTGCATCACCACTTTTCAAAATCGGGTGCTTTTTATGCTACCAAAAAAAAGTAGGTAACAGTGCAGTTACCTATTTCATCGGTAACAGTGTTAGTAGTTGAGGAGTAGTAATGGGCAGATTGAGAGTTGTGAACAACTCGACAGGAGTCTCGATATATTGATGCATTGGTGGATGAACGATCAACTAGTAAGCATATTGAAAACTAAGGTTCAGTGGCCAGATGGACTTGGAGCATTGATAGAGGCAGGAGTTGCATATCGGGAGTCAAAGGACTAGGAAGGTACAAGGTACGACCGAGAGGATCTAAGAGAGTGCACTACATCCAGATGGTCAAAGTATCTTGTTTTTTATATTGTACTAGCGGATGTATGAGGGCCATTATCCCTAGTATGGGAACCCTAGATTGTTGTATTATATCGGTTGGATTAATATAACGAAATTGGGTTGAAAATTTTAAAAAGTTGTCTATATTCTATGCATGTGTGATTTACTGCTATTTATATTCCATTGTGCAAAGTAGTTTTGTTGATATTCCTGCTTTGGTAGCATAAGATATTTTAAGACTCTATCATAGACCCAAGGTTGTGGAAATTCAACAGGGTATGAGAGCATATTTGAGCTACTTTGAGGGACAATGAATCAAAGTGTGCACGACGAAGCAACTCAGAGGAAGTTGTGGGTGTCTAGATCATGGAGCAAAGGGTTCAGCTGAAGACATTGAGATGTGGTCTTGAGTAGCTTGGCGGCAATATTGGCTGGGAGTTCTGGTGGATTTGTGGTGAGCTTGGTGAATAACAGTTTTTTGTAGAGCAGATTGTTGATCATGGACTTCTGTTGATTTGTTATGGATGGTTGGGAAAACTTGAGGGTTTCTTTTGCTAGGACGACATCAAGTTGATCGATATGGATTCATGTGATGGACTTTAGATTCATCGGATCATGATGTTTCATATCCGAGATTGGAGGGATTTGTATGAGTGGTTTTTGATCCAGGAGGATGAGTTCTTGCGAGACTAAGCCAGTGGAGATCGTAGAGGCTCAAAGGGAGTCTAGCCTCGGAGGGAGCATCCCTATGGAGGATCGGGATCTTCAGGTTCATAAGTGATGAGGTAGAGATACTATAGAGATTAATAGGTTAATTCTACAGGGTATGCTACAATGATGGATGTTAGATGGGATAGTCTCATCATCAAATGATGGTTACTTCCTAGTTTTGGAAGTACCTCCCTCAATAAGAGGGAGTGTTGATTTTTTTGTAGCTTGGGAGGTACTCCAAGCCCTAGGGTTTGGGGATTGGAAGGTAAAGCACCACAAGAGTCACTTGTGGGATTAGAACTCAAGCCTGGTGTTTTGTACCCATCAATGTCTGGTCCAAAACTATGATGATTTTTTGACATGTGATGGATTAGGATGATAGCGCTCGTTGAGAGGAATCTGATGCACCAAAAATTATCTGATTCTGAGTTTTCGTTGAAGATTTATGAATTTTTTATGTCAATATTGGGTTTTGCACAAGATAGTCTAGGTTAGCTTGGTGATATTAAGCCATGAGATATTTGTACAAAGCCCTAGAATGACGGTTTGGAGAAGTCCTTCCTATATGTATAAAAGGAAGGTGATGGAGGGCACTTAAATATATCATTTGAGTGCAATGCATGACTTGAAGAGATAAGAAGATCTCGTTGAAAATGGAGGACCTTTCTATCTTAGGTCGCAGGTAAAGGAGCATCCACATGAAGGAGGATAATCTTATGTGTAAGGCTCATCCATGACTGTTTTGGTGCCATGATTAACTTGCAGGAGGGACAAAGTGAAAGGGGATATTCATAACTTGTTTAGGTAGCATTTAGGTGCCTTGGTGGACAGTTTTCATCCTTAAAGGGAGCCATAAAATTACATTGAAGGCCACAACCCTAGATCACTATTGTGAGGGGATGTGGATCTATTTGGAGGGCTAGAAATAATCCCAGAACCTAGTGTACTAGTGCAAAACCCAAGAAACGGCATGTCATAGCAAAATAAGGTATTTTTTCTATGTTTATTGATGGGATCTCTGCTACAGGTAGGCTGCATATTGTTGTAGATTACAACAGGTGTTTGATGGAGTGTTGAGGGTCGTGAAGCCTTGTGAGAAGGATCTCTGTAGGCCGCAGCCTCTACAGGAACATCGCAGCTTGTACAGGAACATCGCAGCTTGTACAGGAGTAAAGGAGGCTTCAACAAGTATTCTTATTGTGCTTTGAAGCAACCCTAAAATGTTGTAACAATCTGAGATCTTTGAGATCCTTGTGGAGGTATCCAAGGTGTCGTAGAAGTTAAGGAAGTGACAACAAATTAGGTGACACATTTGACGAGGGAAAAAGTGGTTTTGGAGCCATGGTTTAGGGTTTTTGTGTGCCCTAACCAGTCATATACATACACATAAATCAAGTACAAGGAGACAACAACGAGTTAAGGTTTCAAATGACTTCTTAGTGAATGTTGGAGGATGTCCTAGGAGAGGACTAGATTTGGAGGACTATAGCAGACAAGAGATAGGGATGACATGGACTGTCAAATGCCCTATTCAGTGGGTAGATGTTGAAGCAGTACATTGGAGCCTAGATTTGTGCAATAGCTCCTCTATTGCAAAACAAATGGAATATGATGAGAAGTTTGTTGGCAGCCATGTGTAAGGGTCTCTTAGGTGTGAGGATGCCCTAACTAGATACAGATGCTACAACATGGACTTGGTCACTCGTGGACTGTTGGAGGGAAGTGTGAGATTGTACCAAGTGTGGACATGGATTGGGCACTTATGGTTTGGTGGAGGATAGTGTGATAGTGTCCAAGTTGGAGCCTAGTGTGCTACAACTTGGTGGAAAAAGGTAGTTTCTAGAGTGGCAGTTGTTAGAGCTCAACGGTCTGATAAGCTAGGAGCAATTTATGGGGCCTGAGACATGTGTGTGGAGAAGGACTCCTACAGCAGATGATGGGTAGTCATCCTAGCCCATGTTCATTTTGGGAGATGGATATCTTGCAGTGATAGGTGGCATGCCTTCATGCCCTATGTTGGTCTTCATCGGAGCAGTACAGGAAGACCATAGTGGGTTGAAGTCCCTGAGTAGATGAGGAGAAACTGTGGGTAGATTGAGATTTCTTCACAAATGGAGTTTTGAAAAACTCGATAGGAGTCTTGATGTGTTGGTGGATGAATGATCAACTAGTGAGAATATTGACTGCTGAGGATCAGTGGTCAGATGGACTTAGAGAATTGATAAAGGGAGGAGTTGCAGATCAGGAGCTGAAGGACCGGGCAGGTATAGGGTATGACCGAGAGAGTGCACTGCAACAATATGGTCATAGTATCTTTTTTTGTATCTTGCACTAGTGGATGTATGAGGGCCATTATCCCTGGTGTTACACCATTTTTTTGGTCATCTAACACATTATCATTAGATGAACCCAAGTACACCATGTAAGACCAATTTTACCCTAAGTAAAATTGCTTTCACCATGTAAAATAACATTTGTCTATATTTCCTGGTCATATTTAACCCAAAACAAGGAAATTAATTAAATAATTAATTATTTATTTAATTATTTCCTAGGAATAAGTTATTCAAATCATTATTTAATAATATTCCTAGTTAAATTTGACTAAATCATTTTTAAATAATTAAATAAATCATTATTTATTTAATTATATTCCCACCATCTCCCTAAAATAATAAATAAATCATTTATTTATTTATTGTTTATAAATAAAGGAATTGACCCAAGTCAAAAGACCTTTTCCCTCCAACAAACATAATAAAATATTCCTAAAGGGTAGTTCTAGAATTTGATTAATAATATTTTATTCATGCAACAAGTTCTAGATAACCCTAATATTTTGTTATAAATAGAAGGGTTTTCCCCATTCATTAGTTACCTCAATTGTATTAGATCACTCTAGATCTACTCTTGGTCACCATTTTCCATTTTTGTCTTGTGAGCTCCCATTGAGTTCTATGTTTGTCTGGGTTTTCCACACCAACTAGAGAGAGAGATTTTAGATCTAAAACGTTGAGGACTTTCAAGAACCCATCCCATTGAGGAGAACCGGAAAACACCTTTCTTGTTTTCCTCTCAGGTGCCCCATTGTTTAATATAATATAAAAAATTATTTCAAATACATTGACCTTGTCTTGTCTGTTGGATGCATGGAGCCATATTGTATTTTATCTGCTTAATGTCTTTTGTGCTTAGATCTGGATTTGTGTAGCATTATTTGGATCACCTCATTGTAGATTTAAAGATATTTTGCAGCCATAATCGATGTTAGGGCTATTTGTTATGCGTAGCTAAAGTGATCTTTTACGACGAAAGATTCATACTAACAATTGGCGACTCCACACGGGTTTTCTTTTGCGACTGCTATCGTTTTATCTATTCCTGCATATCCAGCTGTTTCAGACCCTAGGGTTTCTCTTCAATTTTCTGTTTTTCCTATTTTTATGGTGCTTTTCACCTTTAAAACCCTCAAACATTCAAATTTTTAACTTCCGTGTGTTTCTGGCCTTATTGCGCAGGTGACAGACATCAGCCGCAGCTGAGACGAAATTTTTTTCTGAAATCTATTGTCGAGAGATCTAGATCTGCAGGTCGCACTTATCGGCCCAAAAACTGTGACCTGGCCTTGAGGTCGCACTTTTCAGCCCAAAATCTGCGACCTGGACTGAAAACAGGTCAGAACCTGCAACCTGCACTTTTTTCTGCAATTTTCCAGCACTTTTTCTGGGTTTGTCTGAAGCTTCTGTCAGGGTTTTCTAGCCTCTATCTCCACCCATTTAGACCTATTTCTGATTTGTTTCACTCAACTAAGTTGGAATATTTCCCCTTAGGGCTCTAGTACCCTCCACTTTTTGTGGGAGAGTTTTTGCTGTTTCAGAAGTCTGAATTTACAGAGTTCAGCCTTATTTCTTTCAGATCTGATACCTCATTTTCAGATCCCTTTAGATCAGCTCTTATCCCTTTCAAATCACCTCATCTAGTTTTGTTTGGGTTCATTTCTAGGGCCACCTCCTTGTCCCTTCTATTTTTAACTGATCTCCTCCTTTTTAGCAGCAACCTTGCCTCTGCCTCTTTTTTGTTCTCTGCACCTCTTTTCAGCTAATTTCTCCTTTAGATCCCCATCCCTCCCGACCTTAGATCTATTGGCCTCTTTTTAGCGTGCTTTGCTTAGTTTTTTCCCTCTTATAAACTAGTTTTGAGAGACCCGCCTTCTTGGGTTAGACTGATGCATTAGTAGCTGTTAATTTTCTGTTCTTTTAGTCTTATTTACTGCAGATTTATTTTCAGTTATGCAGCACACTTTTTCTTTTACTCTCAAAACGTCTGGGTTTAAACAATTAAAATTAATGCACGCCACACACTGGCCCTAAGTGAAGAAGAGCCTGGTTAACACCGCCTGGCAAAGCCTTTAAAATCAATTGACACTGCACCTCTCTGCCCTTGTTTCGACATTGATCTCACTTGATTTTACCCCTCCCTGCCCCTATCGGTTTTATTCTTCTTGTCATCATTGCGCCTCCAAGGCGTTTGTCCCGGAGACTTCTTGGCCTTCACCCTTAGTTTCCGGTTGGTTGACTTCCTCCTTCTCGTTGTCATCGAGTAAGTTCTCCCCCGAGTCCGCACTTCGACTCTTCTTCTGATTGTTTGGGTTCTCCCCCTACTCCTGGTTCTCCCCCTGTTACTTTCGCCATGTCTACTTTAGGGCCTACGACCAGCAGCAACCCCAGTTCTACTGCTGGGTCTATTTCCAGTGGAACCACTACGAGACCTACCTCGACTGCCCCTTTGCTCCCTTATATGGCCGGCCTCGGTCTCCCCAACTTAAATTAGCTGATTAACGATCCTATCCACCACAATGTCAGTTGGCCTGCTATGCCAACCAAGCTCACCTCCGACATTCCCAAGTTCAAAGGCCTTGCTAGTGAAGATCCCTCTAACCATATTCGATCTTTCCACACGTGGTGTTCCTCTAATTCCTTCACCGATGACTCCATCCGTCTTCGATTGTTCCAACGCACGCTTACCGGTGAAGCTTCTAAATGGTATGTTGATCAAGCCACCTCTTCCCATACCACCTTTGCGACCATTGCCCAACCCTTTTTATCTTATTTCCAGCTCCCTCTTCGATACGACACTAGTACTGAACTCTTAACTTCTTTCCATCAATCCTCTTTGACCCGCCTTTCCGCTCATGTCTAGGAATGGCAATGAAGACGGAGCTTGTGTCGCGCTCCCCCCTTTGAAGATTAGGTTTACTTGGACTGGTTCCTTCACTCTCTCTTACTTCCCATTGGCAAAGATGTCGCCTCCCATTTGCCCCAAACCGAAGAAGCTGCCCTCCAAATAGCCTTGAAATATGACCTTATCTATGCCCAAGCTGGTTATGTTTATACCGTCCTTCCTGACCTCCCCAAGCCCGGTGGCCCCAATGCCTCGGGGGCATCTCACTCTGCTGACGGTATCATTGGAACCCTATCACATACCTCTGCTCAACCTCTTCTGGGCTATGGTTTCCCTCGAGGAGGGGCCAGCCCCTCTGGCACTTTCCCCCCTCCAGGTAGCATGTACCCAGGATACGACATACCTCCTCCTTTTGCCCACACTCCTGCTTACCTCAATGCTGCCCATCCTTCCCCTTATCTGTATCCACAACCTGGTGTCCCAGCTCCTCCAACATTTGGACCTCCCACTCCTTTGCCTTCTCCACCCCCGCAACCGCACTTACTACCCCCTCCAGGGCAAGTATTTGCACAGCAGGGGGTAACTAATTTTCTTCCTTCTCAAAGAAAGAGAAAAGGAAATCAATCCGCTTCTGGTAATCGTGGATCCAATCCTTCCAGTATTGACTCTACCACTGCCAACCAGCCACCGGGCTCTCAGCCCAAGCCGGACAGGCCGCTTCGCACCAATAAGCCCTGTTTGTGTTGCGGTGTTTATGGTCACTACACTCACGATTGTCCCTTATTACCACAAATGCGGCATATGTGGGAGTCTCAGGCCACTGTGTGGGGACAACACTCCTCCCCTACTGTCCCTCCCACTCCAGCTACTTCTCAACCCGTTGTGTTTACCAATCCTTTCCCACAACAAGGATTCATGGCCACTCAACCACCTCATGCCCTAGTAACCACTCAACCTTCCCCTTCTGGTTCTTTTGATTACCAGATTCTCATGTGGCCTCTGACCACCCTCTCACTGTTGACCTTAACCTTCAAACTCGGTCTCGTCAGTACTCCACGCCTCCCGTTCCATCTGTCCCCGAGTCCCCATCTTGAGGTCCTACAGAGCCTCTATCGACAACCAATGGTCCCTTGCAAATCCCTCTGCCCAAAGTTGTGGTTCATGCCAAGATGCCTAAGGGCCCATTACACAGAAATGTTGCCTCTGGTCAGGCTGCCCATTCATATAGCCTAGTAGATGATCTGGCACAATCTCCTGCTGCCTTTTCAACACTGGAACTCCTCTAATCGTGTCCTTCTCAAAAGAAGGCTCTACTATCTGCCATGGGCACTGTAGATCCTGCTGATGACCAATTGATTGTTTTCGACGCCCGTCAGTCAGACCATCCCACCCTTCCTACTTCTGTTGCTTTCCAAATCCCAGTCAAAATTGGAAATGCCAACGTCGCTCGGTGTATTATTGACGAAGGGGCATCTACCTCCATATTGTATGCCTCGGTTTGGAAACAACTTGGATCTCCTTAGCTGGCCCCTTCCACAATCACCCTTCGTGCGTGGGATGGCCATGCCTCCCAGCCCATTGGCCTTTTTCGTAACTGTCCTATCACCCTTGCGGGCAAGACTGTTTGTGTCGATGTTGAAGTTATCGATGCCCCTCTTGACTATAACATTCTTTTGGGGCGTAGTTACACCTACGCCATGTCTGTCGTCCCATCCACAGTCCACCGCAAGATGTTTTTCCCTCATAATGGATATATTGTCACCGTCGACCAGTTAACATATCATGAACCAAAATCTCAGACCTACCCTGAGTCCACCATCTCTGTTGTCACCAATAAGCCAACCGTCGATTCTTTCACCAGTGTTTCCCCCAGCGTCTATAAAGACTCCTCCTTGCTTGGAACCTTTTTGGACCCTCCTCCTGTATCTGATCCTAGCTTGGCGAACATTTGCACGATGCAATCCTCTTGAGCTGACCTTACGGAGCCCACTTTGGCTAGTTAGCAACCTCAACCTCAACCAGCTCCTAGCCCTCCGCCCCGCTAGCTAGCCTACTTCCTTCTGAACCTTCTTCTACACACACCCCTCCTAGGTCTATTCCACCCGATATCAACCCCCTTGGCACCAATCCTCCTAGCCATTTCCATGCTGGTCAGATACCTTTCCTTGCTCCCCCTCCCGAAGCTTATTTGGTCCCTATCTTGGACACCCTATCACTTCCCAAATTGAACCTGGGTATACCCGTCTGGTATCTTGACCCTCCAACCACTACTCTACCAGGTCACCCTAAACCATATATTACTTTGACCCCAGTTCAACCAATCCCCATGACTTCTCCTGCTACAATGGTACCTCAATCACCTCAACAGGAACCACCTCCTGTTGCGACCGCTTCGAGTAAAAATGGCAAAGCTCGCAGGGGGGCATCAAAGGACAAGGCTACCCCAACAAACCCTGCCCCTCCTCGGCCTCCAAAGCATACCATCCAGTGTGCCTTGTGTGATGTTATCGGTCATGCCACCCATACCTGTCCTGAATTGCCTCATCTCAAGCTCATGGTTAATGTTGCGTTCCCTAAGTCCACGGTCCCGGAAGCCTTTTTTCCTTCCATGACCGTGGCCAAGAACCCCAAGACTATTCACACCAACCACCCTTGTGCTTTGTGTGATATCCATGGCCATTACACCCACCTTTTTTCCCGCCTCAAGGACTTCTGCACATCTCTAGCCACGGTCCGCCAATTCGAGGCCAAGCGCAACCAGTCCACCTCTCCCCTATTTGCGCGTTTTGCTCCGGAAGAACTACCAAACATGACTGCTCCCATTGACATTCCCCCTCCTGCTGACAAAATGACGGAGCCTTTGTCCACCATTTTCTACCTATCATCATCCATGAGATCCTCGGGGAACATTCCCTCTGAATCCTCCCCTGTTGTTTCTCTTGACCTTCCTTCAACGATCACCTTGGGCTCAACATCGGTAGATCCTTTATCTACTTACTCTTCTGTCACCCCTTGTGACGATGCGCATGTGAACCTCTCTTCTCATGATGATGAGTCAGATAGCTTCGCCGCGTCAGGTGGTCTTTCTTCCACCAGTCACCCCATCTTCCATCCCGATGATGAAATTACGGAAGGAATCATCTCCCCTGACTTTCTCTATTCCCCCTTATATCGAAACCATGCGTTCGAACCACATACACCTTGTGGCCATTACATTGCAACACAATGTTTGGATAAGGGGGCATCCATATTTGAGAGACCAAGAGAAGCAATTCTCCACACCTCTCCTAGTGTATCTGGTCGTGTCGACTCTAGTACCATTATTCTTCCACATTTAGAAGAACCTCTAGAGTTCCATATCACTTTAGATCACTCTAGGAACGATATCCCTTATCGTTCCTTCATCTTACATCAACAACCCAGTCTCTTAGACATTGTTGTTGACCAACCTATCAGTTGTCTAAGAGAGCATCAGTTCATTATCTCCAAATCCTCTTTTTGGGATAGTAACACCAGGTATGCCAACCCAGACACTTAAAGTCCATTTAATTCATATATGCAGTACTAAAAGAGATTGGCAATCCTCTGTTTCCTTTCTCAAGCTGCATAACCATAACGAAAACAAATGGCGCACCCCCTTTTCCTAAATACATTTTTGCATGACCATAACATGCTTGGGGGCACCTAGGCCCCTCAACCATACAAATCCCAGATCTTAGCCAAAAACAACACTGAGACCCCCTTTCTCTGACAGCTCGCATTTTTCAGGTCATTTCCTGGGATAGGTCACAGTTTTCTGCCAAGTACCTGCTACCCAGGTCACAGCACAGACCCCAAAAAGTGCGACCTGGCCTGTTCATGAGCTCTAGGTACCTGTTAGTTTTTAGTACCTTGATACTTTACCATGACACATTTTTTCCATGAAGGGTCTATTCACCTCTTCTCAAAATCGAATTTCTTCACTTACAACACTTCTACTTGGGGCACCACTTTGCCTCCTTACTCATCTTCATTCGTGTTGATTTTAATCATGAGCTACCCTATTGTACTCATGATTTTATGGTCCCCCATTGGACCCTTACTATGAGGCAGCACCATCGATTCACCCTTGTTTAGAGCATCCGAGTCGAGTCATCATCGCATTCATGGAGTCTATCCCGAGTCCCTTTGTACCCCATTATAGTCCTCCATCCTTTCTTGCTTGGTCCCTCTCTCGTGTCGCACATTATGGCCTTCAGTACCCTTGTCCCCTATCCCTCATGATATTGTGTCAGTCACTGCCAAGCCATTCATGCCCGTTATGCTCTAACAAGGGAAGTTGTCCAACTGCTCCTCCGTATCCCTCATTCCATCATCATCATTAGTGTCTATCTGTTCATTTCTCTACTATTTTCCCTCGTGCCTTAGTTGGGGTTCCCTTATTGCCTCACCTATGGAAAACCTACTTCTGTCGACATCAGATCATTTACTCCAGAAGCCAGGTCTAGGGGGCAGTGTACCTTGGTTCAAGCTCTTCCTAGCATGATTGTGATATATACACTTGACGGTCAAGTGATGCAGCAGCAACGATTGGTGATTCCTGGGCGTGTGTGAGATGTCTCAACCCTCATGAGGGGGTGGCCCTGCAGGTAGCCCCCCACATGCCCGGATGACTTCTTCATTTACGCCCTTGATGCAGCTCCTCTCATTTGATGATATCGACCTCAACCGCTTGCAGCGCCTCTTCGATTTGCATGTATCAGTCAGATTTTGTGAGCCCTTCCTCGTGTGTAGGGGGCATTTGGGTGTATTTGTATCTCATGTACTGAAATATTCTTGTATAAGTTTTTACGGTTATTCCAAGCATCACATGTATGTGGGATTCATCATTTTATTTATCTGGCTCATGTTTAGGCCAGGACATGCTTCCTTATTGCATTCCGTGGTTTTCCGGGCGCCTTATTCTTTGTACTCTTGTCTCGGCGGGCATAGGTATGCCTCCCCCACCGCCTTTAATACTAGTACCACTTCATCAACTAGAGACTTGTTGCACCTGTAAGTCTCGTCTCCTCTGGGTCTCGTCCTTTAGCACATTAGACTACCTTACATTTCTCTCTCTCACTCCCCTCTTGATGCCTAGTGATTGAGTTATTACAACGTACTTCGGTCATATGATTTGCTCCTAACACTCGTACGTTGGGGGGGAATCTATTACACCATTTTTTTGGTCATCTAACACATTATCATTAGATGAACCCAAGTACACCATGTAAGACCAATTTTACCCTAAGTAAAATTGCTTTCACCATGTAAAATAACATTTGTCTATATTTCCTAGTCATATTTAACCCAAAGCAAGGAAATTAATTAAATAAATAATTATTTATTTAATTATTCCCTAGGAATAAGTTATTTAAATCATTATTTAATAATATTCCTAGTTAAATTTGACTAAATAATTTTTAAATAATTAAATAAATCATTATTTATTTAATTATATTCCCATCATCTCCCTAAAATAATAAATAAATCATTTATTTATTTATTGTTTATAAATAAAGGAATTAACCCAAGTCAAAAGACCTTTTCCCTCCAACAAATATAATAAAATATTCCTAAAGGGTGGTTCTAGAATTTGATTAATAATATTTTATTCATGCAACAAGTTCTAGATAACCCTAATATTTTGTTATAAATAGGAGGGTTTTCCCCATTCATTGGTCACCTCCATTGTATTAGATCACTCTAGATCTACTCTTGGTCACCATTTTCCATTTTTGTCTTGTGAGCTCCCATTGAGTTCTATGTTTGTCTGGGTTTTCCACACCAACTAGAGAGAGAGATTTTAGATCTGAAACGCTGAGGACTTTCAAGAACCCATCCCATTGAGGAGAACCGGAAAACACCTTTCTTGTTTTCCTCTCAGGTGCCCTATTTTTTAATATAATATAAAAAATTCTTTCAAATACATTGTCCTTGTCTTGTCTATTGGATGCATGGAGCCATATTGTATTTTATCTGCTTAATGTCTTTTGTGCTTAGATCTGGATTTGTGCAGCATTATTTGGATCACCTCATTGCAGATTTAAAGATATTTTGTAGCCATAATCGATGTTAGGGCTATTTGTTATGCATAGCTAAAGTGATCTTTTACGACGAAAGATTCATACTAACACCTAGTACAAGAGCCCTAGACTTTTGTATTATATCAATTGGATTAATATAACGAAGTTGGGTTGAAAAAATTCAAAAGTTATCTATATTTTGTGCATGTGTGATTTACTGCTATTTGTATTCCATTGTGAAAACTAGTTTTGTTGAGATTCTTGGTTTGGTAGCATCAGATATTTTAAGACTCTATCCTAGACCCAAGGTTGTGGAAATTCAATAGTTGGAAATTGTATTTGGAGACCTTTCCCATGGTATATGGTACTCCCTCTAACTCCTCATGGTTGAGGAGATTTTTTTTTCCAAATATTCACTATACATTCTCCTAGTTGCAAAATCCAGACTAGCCATTGGACAAGTTAGCCCAACCAGTGGACCAGTTAGCCCAGCCTAGACCCAAAATGCACTATAATTAGGCATGGGAAGGAGTATTTCAAGTCACTCACTTAAGCAAGTTCGGATTTGTTCAAACAAGAGAAGAAAAGGAGTTATGAGGTTCATAACACATTAACGAAAATTTGAAAGGAGTTGATTTGGAGAGACTTTATAGGGAAGGATTTTGGCACAATTTTGAAGGGTCTTTGGCTTATTTCGAAAAGTTTTTTTTCGGATTATTTTGGAAGGAATTTTGGCACACTTTTTGAAGATTTTTGTTCCTAGTTAGAAGGTTGATTGAAAATTGTTCTTGAGGGATGAATTTTACCCCCTTTGAAGACCAAATTTCATATCTATGTAGAGGGGTGAATTCCAATGTGGAGGGATGAGTTTCATGCCTATCCTGAGAACATTGACCTATCCCTATTGAGGCCAAATTTATGGTACAAAGGATGAACTCAAGCAAATTTTGTAGGCTAAAACCTATTGTGTTTGAAAGTGAGTTTTGGGTCTATTTTTAAGATCTAACACTATCCTTTGTTGAGTAATTTGAACCCTATGGAGGAGGAAAAGTTATAGAGGCTGAGTTTTACTAATAAGGAAGTTGAGTTCAAGGATCACGTGTTAAGGGAAGTTCTATTTTTAAGAATTTTGTGTTTAGGAATTTGAGTTCTTATGTGAAGGAAAAAGGAGTAGTTATTGGAATGGAAAACTTTCATTGACTAATATTGACTCTTGTACAAGCTTTGGTGCTAATAAATAAGGGATTGTGTGCTTCCTTTTAGTTGGTTCTTATAAATTTGAATATACTCTCTCTCTCTCTCTCTCTCTCTCTCTGTATATATATATATGTGTCTTATGAAAATCATTTTGTGGTTTTCATGTAAAAATATATGTGTTATGTATATTTATATGTTATTCTTTATACCTGTGGATGCATTTACAAGTTTTTGAAGTAAAAAATTATTAATATTGATTCAACCACTGCCCCCCATATGGTTGAATATTCCAATAATATTTACTTTTTATGCACCCTAATGTTGGATGGTTGTCCTAATGCAGAATCTCTTGGGCTTGAGAATCCCTCCTCCACATTGCTAAAGTATCCATTCTTCCTATAACTCTGTTAGCACAGTTATTTTCTAAGTCATGAGTCCATTCCATAGTTTTATTTTTAGGATTAATGTTAAAAAAAAAAAATCAGCTACCATAATTTTCAAAAACACGATTTTTTAGCCTTCCGGACAGTTTGTTATCTTCCTGTTTCTGTCCTTTTATTTTTATTTTCCGATGCTACTAGAATTTCAGGAAGCATACTCTTTTTTTAAAATAAAACGAAAAAGTGCATCCGCTTTAGTTATACCATGTGTCGTAGTGTTAATACACATCAAATCTTTTTTTATCTTTTAGGATCTCGTGATAGGTGTCATATTACAGTTAGTTAGCTAAGGTCAAGTAGTTGTATACGTTGAGACACATGTGTCATCCACAGTTATTAATTGAACCATGACCCATCATTCCTGTCTACGCCAAGTCAGTCATCCATGTATTTAGGTACGTGTTTTTCTGAATCTAAGAGATTGTGGTGATTACACCACACGCCATAACCATTTGGCTGGCTACATAGCAATGCTGTCGAAAATTCTAGCCAATCAACAATAGAGACTACGGAGGTGACTGCAAGTCATAAACACACTTTCCATAAGCCATCTGCAGCTCTCATAGGGAAAACGCGGCCAAGTGAAGGTGGTGATGGTGTGTCACATGGTGCACATCATGGTAAATAATATTTTCAATGATGGGGGATGATTTTCATGGGGTGATGGACCAAGTGTTGGTTTTAAAACCACCTAAAAATCAGGAGAAGGCCATTTGAAGTTTTAGTCGTTGAGATTTCAATTTGTTGAGAGTTATATTTCAAGGAGTTAAGATTCTATAGGTGAATATAGGCCACACGTATAAGGTAAACTTCCCCTACTCTGCCACCAATCATTTGTAGGAGACATATGCATTTATTTTTCTGAATATGACTAAAATAGATGGTAAGATATATCGAATAGAGCCATAGGGTGAAGATTTGGTTGATGCCAATTCGAGGGTAAGAAGTTTGTTTATGCATTTAGGATGGTATCATCTTTGTACCAGGTTAGGGAGCTCTCACTTAGGAGTAGCCCGAGAGTTTTCTAACTCTTTTAATGGATAGGAGACTACAATTTATGGCCTCACTTTTCAAGTTTCTGAAGACCCCTTTGCTAAAGCATTTAACCTTCCTCAAGAAGGAGAGAGGTGGTTCAAAGGACAATTTATTAGAGGAGGTGACCTCAACAGCTTCCTTAAAGATGCTCAGAGAGATCCAAATTGGGAAAAAGGTATCCCAAGCAGCTACCTTAAGAATGACTGGGAAGAAGCTATCAAGCTTATCAAGATATACCTCACATGTGAAAGGAGGTATATAGTGGTATTCCTCTATCACGTGACGTTTCTTTTTCATATTTCACGGATGAAGACATTGAATCTGCCATTTTTCTTTTTGAAAACCCTGATCAAAATGTCTACAAGGGTTCAGACCCATATTGATGTTTTTGAATATAGCTTGTACCATCAATATTTGATCAAAGTTCTAGTTGAAGAAGAGCTGGGAAAGAGAAAAGAGACTTGGGACCACTTTTTATTCTATAGGTTAGGCCAACCTACACCTACACCTCCAGTTCCAAAACCTAATCCTTAGCCTACAAAGAGAAGAACAAAGAGAAAGGCACAAAAATAAGACATTCATAAGAAGGCCAAAGGTAAATAGAGAAGGTTTCTGCAGGAAAATTTGAAAGAAAGGTTGAAAAAGGAGAGATCTCCTCAGCAAGAAAACCCAAGTTCGTGAATATAGTACCCCCTATTCCTCCATTTCCTAATTTTTACACTAGAGCCAGAAGAGAAAGGTCTCCAACAACAGATAAATCAAAAGCGTAGGTGCTATCGAAAATTCCTGAAGCACATATTCAGAGAAAGTTGCAGAAAGAGTATCACCCTGCACCATCAGATGAAGAACTCCTCAAGGATGCTGGATATGAAATTAGCAACAAAAAAAAAGAAATAAGAAGCTAAATCTATCGCTAGCACTAGAAAGAGGCATACAAGAGACATAAATAAGTTTAGGCTTAAATCCAAGGCTCTACACAAGCCAAGCCTAATGATAGAAGTCATTGATGTTGAAGGGAAACCTGAAGGTTCAAATACAGATAAATCAGAGAAATCCATGAAGAAAAGCAAGAACCCAACCCCTTTAGAACAACACTTAGAGCCATCAAAAAGAAGAAAAATGAAAAAGGTTTGTAAGGAGGACAAAAAACCTGTCAAGGAGGCAAATACAAGAGAAAATAGATCCAGAACATCAGCTGCTGACAGCAAAACTAATTTAGATAAATTGGCTGAAGCTGAAGCACACATAGAGGAAAGGTAAAAAGGTTTTCGGTACTAATTCCTTTATACTTATCAGTCACAATTTTGAGCAACAACCTAGGTGTCATAAAATACAAGTCAGCACATAATTTTTAGCATTTTCTGTGTATTTTGAAAAAGAAACAGGGTGCTACCAGAAATTCTGGTAGCATTCCAGATTTTGCGCAGTTACAGGTTTTTACCGGAATTTCCGGCAACACCTGTTTTAACTAAATTTTGACACCTGTCAGCAAGTTTTTCTGAGCCAGTTAAGGATGGATAAGAACCCATAACAAAATGGATAATACAAGTGATGATGAGAGGTTGTTATGAGGTTGTTGGAGGTCTTATTAAATGAAGCTACATGGTTATTAAAGACCCAAGACACAAGGAGATAATTTAGAGGGAAAAAGGGTAGCATGACATAACATTCAACATTCCAGCCCAAAATTATTCTCTTCTTCTTTCTCCATCTGTCATTTCTGTTAGATTTCAATGAGATAAGGCTGTAATGTCTTTTGACACATATGTTATGTTAGAATTTATGTTTCCTTATTTTTAGAATAGATGGAGTTGGTTCCTCTCTTGCTATATATAGCACTTGTAAATACTATTTCCAAGTTGGATGTTGGTATACCTGAAGACTGAATATAATAAAAACCCTTATTGCTTCATTCTGGAGGATTTTATGACTCGAGGAACATATAATGTGTGGTGTGTATCTTTTCCTTGTTAATTTATTCTAAAATATGAGTTGCAACAACTATTAAAGTGTGAGTGAGAAGATGTTAAAGGATTTAACAGTAAATAATTTGCTTTCAGTTTTCTGCAAGTTATATGTGTGTAATATAACATGTTAGTGAATATTTCATAAAGGATTTGTGGAATACTTTATACATGCAATCTATTTTCTGAATGTTTTTTTACTTTGCATAAATAGAGTTTGTGTAAAGAACCGTCATCACAGCTATGTGACTGATTTAGGATAGGATATTTCCTGAAATAGGTACCAACTATTCATCCTCTTCCACTTGTATACTCTGCTCCCTATACTACCTTTTACCCACACAAATTATACTTTCCAAATGCATGAAATTCTTAAAGAACATTAAATAATTTCAAAATATCTAAGAAAGACATCCCACCACTCAAACAAACCCTTTAAAATTTGAAATGAACTATGATGTGTAAGGCTTATGCCTTAAGTAGTTGAGGAGTGACTTCTTATGCTAAAAAAATCCACTTGGGCAATGGTGAGGAAGGAGAGTACCTAAGGAGCAGGTATGGAGGTTGTTAGCCACCTATGAATTTTTTGTCAAGCAAACAAGTGGTTGAATATTTTTCTGAGCCTTCAAGAGATACAGTTCCTATGAAAATCTCTCATCCTTGAAGCCTCTGTGTGTCCTTTGCCTTTGAAAATATCTTCACTATTGTTTCCATCCAAAAATCCTCACTGTCTGTGAAAAAATTATGCTCAGAAAGGCCTCCATTTGCCCCTTTGTATCCCTGTGAATTTCCCCATTTTAACCCTTTTTCCCTTTTTCAAAGTTTCCCCTTTAACCCCCAAAATTCCTTCCTAAGCCTACTAAATCATTCCATCTCCCCTTTTCACCTCACAAATACCCTTTGTTTGGCCTAAAAAACCATTTTTCCCACTACCGAAAACCTCTGTTCAACCTTGAAAACGTTGTTTTTTAAGCTAAAAAACCCATTTGTTAACATATACAGGATAAACCCATTTCAGCCAGCCCCAAACCACTTCCCCTCCATGAGCCCGAGTGTTAATACCAAGTGCTAATCCACAAGGCACTTATTGCATCGGAAGGTTGGAGTGGAGAGCTTTTTCCTTTGTAAACAAAAACTTCCGATGCGAGATGTAATTTGTTCTATGGGCCTTTGGAGTGATATCCGTCGTTGATCTTAAAGATTTGACGGTCCACATGGGTCCTATCACACCCCAATCACACTCCTTTTTAAGCCTTCCAATGTCCATCTCCACCGTCGATTCACATTTTAATCCGACGACCATTGCTGCGCCACTTCAATCGCCATTCGGAGATTTTAAAATATGTCACCCTCCGATGCCCTGATTGGCCAATCCCTGATGGAATCTGAGCTGTCCATCCATTCTGATCCTACGGCCGAGATTTCTCCTCGCTTCGCCCCGCTTCCTCAATTGGTCATCCTCTGATCCAATCGTGACCGTTGATCTGTCGCCGATCCAATGGTCCAGAGCCAATCACTTCATGAGCCCATCGAAGATTTGGTCCCTACCTCCTCTGGTTCCAATTAGATCCTGACCATTCATTCCTTTTGATCCGACGGCTAGGATTTATCCCGCCCACTAACCATATCCTCCGCCTTTGTTTCTCCTCTGCAGATCTCAGCTGTCCATTGCATGGATCAGACGGTTCACAATGAAACCACCTTCTGTTGGCCCCCACTCTATTGTCTGCGCACGTTCCCATATCGTGCTTCATCCATCACCATTATATCTCATGATCCTAGATCCAACGACCAGCAGCAATATCGGGCAGGTTTCGCGTCCAAGCTTTAATAGTCAGAATTCACGTGATGTGGGCGATTTTCTAGAGCCACGTGTCAGCTGGGGACCCATATCGCGTTCGAAAAGTGAAAACTGCCTCACCCGCCTTTTGCCGTGTGAAAACAGTGGTTTTGTCCAAAAAACCACTTCCCCACTGCCCGCCTCTGAAATTTCATCAAGAGATCTCGACCGTTGATTTGTATAGATCAATGGCCCACAATGCATCTCGCACCCCATTCAGGTTTTTCATCGCGCTACCATAAGCATTCCATCGAATCATCTGAGTTGTTGATCTCCTCCTGAGATCTAACGGTCCGTGTTAAATCACCCTCCACCCATGGCCGGGTCCCACCATTCAAACCCATTCCATATGTTTTTCAATGCATTTTCACTCATTCCCTTTGTGTTTCGTTCAAAGGCCGAATTTTCACGATTTACATTAAAAACTAATATCTTTCACCCAGCATCAGACTTTGGTGTTATAATATTAAAACTTTATGTTATAACATTAAAGGTTGTTTCATATCGTCCGACCATCCAAATTCATTTCATTAGTCAATCTCCACCGTCGATCATCACCTCCATATATGATCAGACGGTCCACATGCATATCTCCACTAAACCTTCATCTAATCATTTTTCCACCGTTTCACTGCATTTTTCCACCGCTTTCCATTGCATCCACAACAATCAACTTTGTGCATTGCCATCCTCATAAGCTTCCACTGCATCCATCCTCCCCCATGCATGGATTTCTTAACATATTTATGTGTTTTTTCAGGGTACAGGCGGTGGAAACCGCCATTGTTCACAGTCACTGTTATAGTGACACAGAGCGTAGAGAAGGCCATTTCAGGGCCTGAGATTATAGAGAAATGCCTGGGAAGGTGTTTAGAATGAAATATTTCCATTAAATGACCAGTGTTCAACTCTGTAAAACCTCCAGTGCCATTAAAGCTCAATTTTCATAGACAGAGACAGTCATGAAGCGGTAAAGAGTATCAGTGAAGATTTAAGAGGTTTTAAACATGTTTTTGAAGACCTTAAGCCTTAATTCGATAATTTAAAGGAAAATGTACCAGATTGAAGACCTTATGATTAACACAGAGGGCCTAATGAGGCCTAATGCACTAAAAACAATATTATCAGTGTTTCACATTAGCAGAAGTTTCCCTCCCGAGAAAGGACAGAGTACCCATAATGTTTTTCATTCTATACTGTGTTCCTGAGAAGATTTTCACCCTGATAGAAGTCCTAATGCTACCAGAGAATTTGTTATGCAGTATGGCAGACCTCAAAGTCATTTATCTGCCTTTTTTCTTGTCACCAGAGTACTACAGAGTACTACAGCAGAAAATTACATCAAAGAACATACCTGGAGTAAATTTCAACCCGTCGAAGACGACTCTTTCACCCAAAGAGTATTGAAGATTAATGCATATATATTAAGACAGAATGGGCCTCGAGCCTTTCCTCCTACTTCTATTTTAATGTTTCATTTAGTGTTTCATCTACCTCCTCTACCTCTCTTTCAGCTATAAGAACTCAAGATAAACTCATTGTAGGGGTTGTTGATTATTGATTGGATAACTGTGAATTGTAAGCTGTTTCTCTTGAGATATAGTTCTCTGTGTAAAGTTGTAAGATAGATTGATGAAGATGTACTCAGACTGAATATCAAGATGTTGGAAAATGTTGTACATGACTGGTGTTGATCTTTAATATGACAATCACATTTCTTTGGATCTTGATTTAAAGCAGCAGTGATGTTTTGCGCCTTTGTCTCTGTTTTCCTACTGTAATTCATCACAGTTCATTTCTCTAGTAAGCATCAGAAATCTGGCCTAGGATATACCCTTGCATGGTACCCTAATTCTTCTGCTCTCCTTACCTTTGATGTTTTCTACTGAATGTGTTATCTGAGTACTGATTCAAGATAATTTAACCAGTGTAGTAGCTAATATTTACTGCTAGCTGATGTATGAATTAATGAATATGTTCTTAGATGTTCTTGTTGGGTTTTAATTGAAAGAATTGGGATATCGAGAGTTTAGAACACTAATTATGTCTCACTAGGGTTTTTTTCAATCAATTTAACCTTTCTAAGTTCCCTTAAGTTGGATGCCGAAGCATTGAAAGTTCAAAGCCTTTCTCTGATCTCAGGTTTTCACCTTTGTGTTTAAATATTTTATGTTCCTTTGTCTGAAGAGTTAACCTTTAGGAGTTGGATCATATGTGTTTAATGGCATGCCCTGTCCCTAGATCTGATTCCTAAATGGTCACCTTGGAGATTTCCTTGTCATTCACCTTCACTCCTCATCATTTCATACCACACTATCATCTTTAAGATCCAATGCTTTAGATGACCAGCCCAATTGAAAGCCTTGAATACTGAATAGCAAGTAAACCCTTTCCTGACTCCATTTCCAAATGGTCTCGAGTGTTCTCTGAATTACCTCTCCTTTGCCTAAAATCCTCTTTTCTCACCCTTTGTCTTATATTGAACCCTTCATTCCCATTTCCCAACAACCAAACAAAAAAAAAAACAAACCTCATGCCTTATAACTAGCCTAATACCTTCAAAACAAACTTCAAAGACATATACCTTTGCCTATATAGAGAGATCCCTCTCTGGACCCAGGAGGGCTAGATCCTAAGGTCTTAAAGTGGTTTTGATGTTGTCTCATCTTTTGGTATTGCCAAACTTTCCAAAACATGGGAACTCCAACAGAGGTTACTAGTGATTTGGCGATGTTCAATGAGCATCTAAGAATCAAGTTTCATCTCCTTGAATTTGCGTTGTACTACATCAACAAACATCTACATCTCTCTCCATAATATATGGGTTTAGGATGGAGTGGTGAATGGTATTTTATTAGTTCAATTCATATGTGTTAATTGTATAAAGGTTTAGCTATTATATAATTTATTTGATGAAATTCAAAATGTTTTGTTGATGTAAGATAGACATGATATTTCTTAATATGAATATGTAAAGAATTTGTTGAACTTCGTAATCTAAGACAATAGTTATATTTCTGAATACGAATATTTAAATAGTTTTATGAAGAACAAGTTTATTTATTAACATTATATAGTCATGATAATTTTGGATACAAAGTAATGTGATTTTAGATACAAAATGAATGGAAATTATATTGAGTATAAATTCATTGCCATTGAACTTGTGAGACTACCACTAGTTTTTGCATTGTTCTTATTTGAAGCATATATGAATGACATGAGTACAGATGCTGAGTTTACCAACACAAAAATTGAAGTGATAATCATTGATATGAAATATGTATGTTGAAATGGATATTGTTAGCCATTTCATGCTCCATTTGATTGCAATAACTAGTTGAAGTACAAAGTCATTTTCTTTATGTATGAATCTCATTTAAATTCTCGTGGTGATAATATTATGCATAAGTTGAATAAAATCTACAATAATTTGAATTGGTTCGAATGAAAAACATGTCATTCTTCTATTTGAATGAACCAAAGTCAATAATTTTGCTCACTTATTTTAAACTTAAATGTAAAACCCATTACTTGGGTTTGTGTGAAGTGAGGTTGCAAGTTAGGATTGATATGTTTCATAGATGGGATATCTCTCTTTTTACCAGCAAAATTTTTATATAAATAATACCCTTCTATCTTTGGCCTCTACAAAGTAGTCATGATACTCAAAAGCTAATTTATTCAACATAAGTCACATCAAGTCTTGGTAACATTACCTTATATAATATAAACATCCTTAAAATAGAAGAAATGCGTTAGTGTAAGACAAAATATTTATTTTAGATCTCTTATGAGAATCCTATTGTAACTTGACAACTAGTATACAATAAACCTAGCCTTGATGTATGGACACAAATTAACCTTTTTATTCTTGACCTTTACTACAAAATTAAGTTAACCATCAAGATATATATTGACTAAAAATAAGAAATTGTATCATAATTAGTAAAAGTTAAGTAACTCCTCTCCTTGGTGGTAAATCCCAACTTGAACTAATCAGTGGTGATTTAATTATGTTACAGTATGTTGTCATTGTAACAAACACCCTCCAAAAAATTTCTCATGCTTGAATTTTGGAACCTACTTGTAATCCTATGATTTGTCGTTCCTTGTTTGTTCATAGTCTCTTCTTGATTGGTTGATGAATTGCTAAGTGCTTAAGCCTTCCTCTGAATTTCAAGATGTTGAATTCACTTGTTTACACATGCTCATATTTCGATGCATTTATAAGAAATTTTATTTCAAGCAAGCCCAATAGTCAAAGCACACCCTAGCAAGTCAATCATTGCACAATTATTGTTGATAGTCATTACAAAAATTCCAAGAACAGTGACTGCTTAGTTCTCTGTGGATAGTGACTATATAGTCCCAAGAGGTATTGCTTTCGCAATCCCTGAGGACAAAAATTGTTTAATTCCTGGAGATAAACTACGCATTCCTTCTTAACAATGAGTGTAAAATCACAATATTGACAATCCCCACATTGTTGGTTGCAATTGTATCATCTCTCGAGTGAGTTTTCTCAACTATCACTTTTGTGCACTTTGGTTTTCATTAGTGTCACTTTCATTTTCATGATTGAAATTTTTTCTTACTTTCACTTCCACAAGTGGAACTTTTGTGTTCTCTTTTCTATAACATGTGTTTCCTTCTCTTTCTTTAGCATTTTCACATGTCGTTTTCATGCTTTCTTATTGTCCCAGTTGTCGCTTTTGATGATCTTCACTCCTGTATGTGTCGCATCTTAGTGCACCACTAGGGGTCACTCTAGCACATTATTCTGCATTATTCAATCATATATTTCATAAGAATATGCATTATAAACATCCCCACAGCTAAGTGCATTGATCAATTGCAGTCGACACCCTTGTCGTTACTTGTATTCGAAGTGTCGCAATGTGACGTTTCAACTTTCATAGTTAGAAATAAGCATCGCTTGCTTTTGTTTCAAAGTATGCATGTGAATTTTGAGTTATATGGCATGTGTTGATGTTATCTAAGTGTGCGATTACCATTTCATGACTTTAATGCTTGTATTTTTCTCTCCGGTCTCATTGATCCCACACTTAGCCATATCAGAGCCTTCACTATCTTTGCAACTTGATCAATCTTAAGACAACCTTCCTCACTCATGGAATTGTGCATTGCACATTCCCAAGACATATGGAAGCCCCTATGTCTCTTCAAACTATACACTGTGCAATCCTAGAATACGGTCTTCTTCCTCCATCTGCACACTGAGAAACCTTGGAACTTAATCCATTAATTCAAATACCTCAATCTATCAAGTGCGCAATTCTTGTACTCTCTTGTCCAGAATTATGCATTGTGCATTTCTAGTCAACATTCAAGCCTCTTTGTGACAATAAATTTCCTAACTACGTGTTTCCCTAAGCCTTTCCCTCAGGAAATACATGTTGCACAGTCCCAGTGAGTGGCCTTGCCTCCCTGTCCCTCTGAGTTGGCAAAAAGTGTTGTTCTCTTCACCAGTTGAGCCTCCTAATCAAAATTGCGTAGTTCCAGTGAGCAAGGAGTCACTGCTGAGTCACTGAGTTCCTCAAAAGAACAATTCACTGAGCTTTTCCCCATTCATTACATATTGTGCAGTTAGAGTGACTAGTCATGCTGAATTAGATCCCTCACTATGAAATCCTTTGTCCTAGCTTACTCCTTACTATGAATTGCACAGTTCCAGTCAACAATGAGGCCTTAATTTATCCCTATTATGCCCAATTGCACAATACATCTCTCCTTCTTCTTGGGAACTCCTCACTGCAAATCATCAGTCAAAAAGCTCAGTACCTTGCCTCCTGGATCCCCCTCACTATGTAATAATACCTCTGAAGCCCTCTTGTATTTTGAATTGCGTAGTTATAGTTAGCAATGTGGCTTCCCTGAGTTCCTACATCCCTTAATTGCACAATCCCCAGCTTCCTACTCTAAAAACCATTACATGTTGCCTCATCTCAACCAACATCTTCCATGAGTAAGAAAATGTATAATAGATGGTTTCTATACTAATTTTGGCTTGGAATGAGTGGTCTCCATATGCAGGTATCATTGTTACAACATGACGGGGTGATACTTAAGTGAGGCCATCAAGGAGAGGCTACATGAGATAACTTGTGAAGAAGAAGAAGAGGAAGTATCATCATGAATAATGAAAAGGAATTTTGGATAAAGACAAAGAAACTGACTTGGAAGGTTCCAAAATTCACCTAGACCCTTTGGAGTGTGAAGATAAAGAATAAATGGAGATCAATCATGAAGAAGTTAAAGTCAAAGCAGCCATTAGACAAATTTTGAGGTTAAAAATGGGCCTTAAAAGCAAAATGTACAACAAAAATAAACTTTATAAGAACCAATAGGATTCAATATGATTATGTCAACCATGGGGGATGATTTACCATTTTTGGAGTAAAAAGGTAAAAAAATAAAAAATAAAAAATATATTTTTTCAACTCGTATTTTCAACTATCTCCCTACAATTTTACACAAGTTTTGAGTGAGAGCACTAGTTTGATGCAGAATTTAATTTTTCATCCAAGGAGTGCCCATGTTACATAATTTCAATGGAACCTACTACATGAAAAAATGCAATCATGTTTTTAAATGTATTTCACATTTTCATGTAGTAGGTGATGGATCCCACCAATAAGTATATTTTAGAGTTCATTGTGTTATCCTCCAACCCTTAAAACTCTCCTTTTCTCAAATTAATTCACATTTTTATCCATAATATGCTTAGAAGGAATACTAAAGGGTGTTTGTCATATTATATGGCCTAATGTGATTAATTTGCAGGAAAAGAAGCATTTTTGGAGGCATTTACTATGTAGGGGCTTAATGGAGACAACCAAGAGAGAATATACATAGATTTTCCACCTCATTAACTCTCTAACTCAACTTGAGATCACAGAATCCTCACTCATATCTCGAAATCACTAGAAACCAGGGGAATACAACTACATGTGAAAATCAAGGAGGACCAGGTCCACAAATATCGAGATCTTGGAGGGAATCACCCCTCATTTCAAGGGAGATGCCATCATCTACTTTTTTGTATAAATAAACCAGCCAAGAGGATCATTAGGATTTGATTTTTGTTGCATCTAGGGGTGGATACTATGAGCCTAGTGCTTGAAATTGTCACTTTTATTTTTCATGATGTATGTGACTATCGATTTTTTCAATGAGAAGTTTACTATTGGTCTACATCTGAGTTAGTTTTGGAGGGTTGGAACCCTTGGGTTTGGACCCAAACCATAGGCTTTAGTCCCTCTCCTATATCTATTTATTATTCTTGTTTCAAAGAATTTCCATCATTTCCTTGGTTCAATAGATGTTATATCATAAAAACTTGTCATTGCAGGCTTGCCTATCACCTCTCTTGTGGGCAGAGTGATTGGAAAGTTCCACAATAACAACTCAAAATTATTTGTTTATGATTTCTTGGAAAGTGTTAAGTATTATATTAAAATATTTATGCATGTTTAATCTTTGCAACTTAGGAGTTAGCAGCATTAGTTTGGAAATTGGAATTGTGTTGTAGGTTAAAGTATACTAAAATTCAACTCATTTTTTCCGTAATTATTTACTTTGCTGCAATAATGATCATTTGATGCATGTATTTGGATAGTTGCAGGAATTGTGTTGATTTACAAGGGTGGGTTCATCTTTCCAAATCCATGTGGATTTTTCCATATTCCTGTTAGGCACCTCACCTTTCTTCCAAATTTTTTCTCTGAATTCACTATATTAAGGTAGATGAAGGACAATGCGGGCTTCAACTTTGGTGCAAAATAGACCTCTGAGGGGTACTAGCCTTGACTAAGGGGCTCCCACACACTTCATTCACATACTTCTACCTTCATCCACCTTCCTTTGCCTTCAATACACCCTTTCTGTCCTCAAAAATATCTCGTACCATCCTCTAAAAAAACAAGGCATGCTGTAGAAATATAGGACCTCCTGTAGCACCTCTTGAAGCAGACCTATAAAATTACTTTCTTCAACCATTTTTTCTCCGTACTTCAACTTTGGCATATTTAAGTTGAATAATGGCTCCCCACCTATGATTTTATGATTAGGGAATACTCTAAGACCACTCCAAAGTCATCCTTTCATCATTGCAACCATCAAATAGAAAAACAAAGTTAGAATTAGTATTTTTCTTCATAGGTATGTTAAAGATTGGATTTCTCATTTTCAAGCTGGTGTGAGTAGATAAATGATGCATGAAAGTAGGTTATTTTTTTAAATTAAGTGTGTAAGTAAATTAGAATGATTTACTTCTACAAATATAATAGCCTTTTTCCTTTCATGCAATTTCAATTAGCATTTACATTTGATGAATGGAATTTTCACCTTTGTATTTAGAATCATGTTCCTTTATTCTTTCATAAGAATTTTTCACTGTAATTAGTTGGAGGAGTGGTCTCTAAACACCTTAATCTAATTTAATGAATGAGGTGTACATGAATAGAACCTGCCTGTTGTGCATATAGAATTATCACCTCTAAGTTTGTATGAACCCCGGGTTGATGATTTTAGTTGAGAATCCCTTGGGAGTTGCAACATCCTTGGTGCGATACCAAGGCTCATCATTTTTTGGCATCATTGTCGAGGAGGTGTCTAAGTAGGTTTTGTTTCTTCTTAATGTTGGAAATACTGAGAGGGGGGGTTGAATTAGTATTCCTTTCAATTAGTGCATTAGTTAATCTTCATTATTATCAATGTATGTACAATGGTAGCAGTAAACAAAAGGAACACAACTGCACATAGTTTTTAAGGTGGAAACCCACTCCAAGACAAAAACCACCTAATGCTTTTCTAATAATTCTTTAATATTAAACTCCAATTGAAAATAAAGCTCTAAATTCCTAGGATATAGAAAAGCATTCTTCTCTAGCTCCCACTGGATGGATGCTCCAACGCCTGAGATTCTTCAGTAGTCAAATGAACGGATGCCCCAACACCCAATGAGCTACAACTCACCCTACCACCACCCTACCACCCTGTAGAATAATAAAAGAAGAATGGACTCTCGTACCAGGGAAAATGGTCCACTTTACAACGATATAGAATGATGTAGAAGAAGAAGACACACTGGAACATAACCCCAACTATGACACAAACACCTGATGATGATCCTAGACCACCTGAAACTACCTCTTCAACTCTTGGCAGATAGACAATAGTACAATTTTTACAATAATGTATTTACAATGACTTAGTACAATGATAGATTTACAATGACTGTATGCAGTGCTACCCACTTGAAGATTTCATATGATGAACTTCTTGATTCTATTATGCACCTTGGTTGTTGCTCTTGTCATGCTACTCTCTGCTACACCTTGCTTTGCTTTGTTGCCCTAGAAATTTTGGTCCTTTGCAGCCCTTGACAACACATGTTCTAGCTTTTTCTTTCCTTCTAGGAGCTCGATATTGAAACTGGTGTATATCTGTTATTTCAGATCCCCAATATGTGATTTTGGGTCCTGTAGTATTCCTCTAAGTCATATTTCCAATGACATAGGTCTGACCCAATTTGGATTCTTCAAGGGAGAGTTATGCCCAACCTCTCACAATGCCCTAATTATGGACTGTTTCAGTAGATTGAACTTGTACGGTGTGCCACGTGTTACTATTTCTTCATTTGCATCTAAAATATATAGAGAAAAAACTACAGTCCATTCCCCATCTGTCACTTTTTACAGAATTCCAATCTGATACTCAGAGGGAGAGTTATGACAATTTTCCCAAGGTCACTTCTTTGAGATGAATTTCAGGAGCCTGCAAAAACACTAACTTCCACAGATCATATCTATGAAAATATTGTGCACCTTGATCTGAAATTTTCACAGAATCTTCCTCAGGATTTCTTATTTGCCTCATAAAAATTTCAGCTTCTGAACGTTCGTAGAAAAAAAGTTAGAGAAAAAATTCCACGATGACCTGTTTCAGATGGCGAAATCCCTTGCATAAGGAGGATATGAGGATCAAAATTTATATAAATGCTTAGGTTGAGAGGAGCTTCAACAAGTAAACGTGGGAGGGATTTTAGGAGCTTAAAAAATATTAATTATGACTTTTCAATGACCCATGCCACAACCCCATGGGGTTTTAGCCCACTAACTGGGGGTATAAACTTCAAACATGAATATCTCTCAAACCGTGAAGAATTACGTGGCGTGCCATGTATCAACGGAAACATATCGACAAGTAGAAACCATAAAAATCATTCTTGAACCAGAATATAGTACTTTTTTAGGTCAAAATTCCCATGCAATATTGGGTTAGCCCCTGGTGCTGCTTGGGTTGACATCAATGACAACCGCTGATCAACAATCTCCCCCTTTGGCATTGATGGCAACACAAGTACTCCCCCTGCGATCATGACACCTCTTCCTAATAAATTCTCTCCCCCTTTGACATCAATGGCAAAGGGTAACTACCCCTGACACACAAGCATCCTGCGGAATTGTACACACTTCCACTCCCCCTGACACACAACCGTCTTGCGGACCTGTAATCTAATGAGAACTCGGGAGAATCCCAAGCTTCTGGCGAAGATATTCAAATGCTTCACGAGGTAAAGGTTTAGTGAAGATATCAGCAATTTGTTCTTTTGTACCAACATACTCAAGTTTTATATTCTTTCTAGCGACTTGTTCTCTAACAAAATGATATTTGATCGGAATGTGTTTTGTTTTTGAATGCATGACAAGATTCTTGGAGATGCTGATGGCACTAGTGTTGTCAGAGAATATGGGAATAGGCTCACTGAATTGTACTTGAAGATCTTGCAAAGTTTGTTTCATCCAAAGGACTTGAGTACAACATGATGCTGCTACAATGTATTCTTCTTCCGCTGTAGATAACGAGATTGAGGTTTTCTTTTTGCTCAACCATGATACAAGACAACCACCTAGATAGAATGTTGCTCCACTACTACTCTTACAATCATGAACGCCTCCTGCCCAATCTTCATCTGTAAAGGCTTGAATAATGAGATTGTTACCCTTGGGATACCACAAGCCATATTCTTTTGTGCCCTTTAGATATCTGAGAATTCTTTTGACGGCAATAATATGTGATTCTTTTGGTGCTGCTTGGAATCTTGCTACTTGTCCAACTGCTTGCATAAGATCTGGCTGGGAGGCTGTTACATATGGAAGACTACCAATCATAGATTTGTGCAACCTCTGATCCACATCCTTAGATGAGTCATCTATGCTCAATTTTCAACCTGTTACCATCGGAGTAAGGACGGGTTTGCAATCTTCCATTTTGAATTTCTTGAGCATTTCCTCGATGTACTTGGCTTGACATATAAATATTCCTTTCTCTTATTGAGATATTTGAAGCCCTAAGAAGTATGTCATCTCACCAAGTAAAGACATCTCGAACTCACTTTGCATCTTTGTAGAAAATTTCTTACTTAGTCGATCATCATTGCTACCAAATATTATATCATCCACATATACCTCAATGATTGTTAAATTATATTTATCTATTTGTACATAAATATTGCTATCAACAGTACCTTTCTTGAACCCTTGTTGACATAGATATCTATCAAGACGAGCATACCATGCTCTAGGAGCCTGCTTGAGACCATATATAGCCTTATTTAACCTACAAACATAGTCTTCTTTTTCTGATAGTAGAAAACCTTCAGGTTGTTCGATGTAAACTTCTTCTTCTAATTCTCCATTCATAAATGTTGACTTAACATCCATTTGGTAGACTTTGATTTTTCTTGAACATGCATAGGCGAGAAACATTCGGATGGCTTCCATTCTGGCAACTGGCGCAAATGTTTCATCGAAATCAATTTCTTCCACTTGTGCATCGCCTTTGCAAACCAATCTTGCTTTGTTTCTGGTAACCTGTCCATCTTCATTCATTTTTTTCCTGAACACCCATTTAGTCCCAATGACATTTTTATCTTTTGGTCATGGAACTAATTCCCAAGTGTTATTCTTCTCCGTTTGATCCAATTCTTCATTCATAACTGCTACCCAATGTTCATTCTAGCTGGCTTCCTCAAAACTACTGGGCTCAAAGGTTGCTAGAAAAGCAATGTGATCTTGTTGTGATGAACGAAGCTGTCGACCTTCATTTATGTCACTAATGATTTGATTTGACGGATGGTTCTTTTGAATCCATTCTTTTGTTCTCCTTGGAGGAGCTTCTTGTTGTCGTTCTGGTATATCTTGATGATCATTATTTGCTTCTTCCGCGTTGATAGTTGCTTCTTGTTTAGAATTTTATCTGTGTCTTTTTCAGCCTCTGTCTTAAGTTTCAAAGATTCTAGATCCTCATCATTATTCACTAGAATACCATCTTCGTCAAATGTAACATTTATGCTCTCCACTATCTATTTTCGTCTTAGATTATAACATTTATAGGCCTTTATTTTGCGTGAGTAACCAACAAAGATACCTTCATCAACACGTGATTCAAACTTACCCAAATTTTGATCTTCTCTTTTGATATAACATTTGCTTCCGAAGATTCTGAAATATTTTACATTAGCTAGTTTTCCTTTCCATAATTCATATGGGGTCTTGTTGCAATTATTTCTGAGAAGACTTCAGTTGATAATGAAGACTGTCGTATCAATTGTGTGAACCCAGAATTTTTCATCCAATTTTGAGTCCTTCAACATTGTTCTACCCATTTCCTGTACGGTTATGTTCTTTCTTTCAACAACTCCATTTTGCCGAGGTGTTCATGCTGTTGAAAATTGTATTTTTATTCCATTTTTGTCACAATATTGCTGAAATAATTTGGAAATGAATTCTCCACCATTATCTGATCTTAGACACTTTATTTTCAAATCAGTTTCATTTTCAACCAACTCCTTGTAGATCTTAAAGCACTCAAATGCTTCAAATTTTTTCTTTAGGAAACTGACAGCTGTCATCCTAATATAGTCATCTATCATTAAAATGAAATATAATTCTCCATGTAAGCCTTTTGTTCTCACAGGCCCACATAGATCAGTATGTATCAATTCCAATGGATGTGATGCAAAGTGTTTTGTTTTAAATTAGACTTTTGTCTGCTTTCCGTGCCGACATGCCTCACATAGTGTGTTGGAAGGTTTTGAGATTTTTGGCATTTCTTGTACTGCTTCCTTTTTGCTTATCCTGACAAGATTGTCAAAGTTTATGTGACCCATTCATTTTTTCCATAACCAGCTTTCATCTTCTTTAGCTAGTAGACATGCTTTAGTTGCTTCATCCAGAACATATCTGTCGTTTGGAGCTCGACTTGCTGTAGCCATAATTTTACCATACCTGCCTTTCCTGATTTCACATTTTGTGGATTTGAATAGCATTGTATGTCCTTGATGACACATTTGTCCAACATTGAGCAGATTGTGATTTATGTTTTCAACCAATAGAACATTCTTGGCTATAACATCTTTGCTTCCGACAGTGATGGTACCCGATCCTATAACATTTGAAGATCCATCATTTCCAAAGGATATGGTTCCATCCTTCTTCTCTTTCAGAGATAGAAATTTCCTTCTATCTCCAATCATATGCATTGAGCAACCGCTGTCAACATACCACACATCTATGTTGTTTTGAGCCTTGAGAACGAGAGCACAATTATCAATCTTCTTCTTCTTCCATGTTCGTTCATTCTGTGGCTTCGAAGATTCTTCTGGAGGATTTTCAAGTCTGCAGTCTCTGGCTATGTGTCCAAAGTTCTAACATTTGTAACATTCCATATTATTTCTTAAATGTTCAAATCTATTGATGTTTCGTTGAGCCCTGGGAGGTTCATATTTGAAGGATCTCCTAGAATTATATTGGTTCCTAGGGTACATGCGACATTCTACGGCTTTATGACCAAATTTTCCACATGAATAACAATAGCCATGAAAAATATGTTGGTACCTGGATGGAAATCTTCGTCAAGGAATCGTCTTCCAAGGATGTGCTTGCGAATCTTGTCCAATGAATTCTACATGCATGTCATATCTCATAGGTTCATTGTATTTTGTTGTAGAAGGTCTTGCTTCTTCTTCTTTGTAACCGAGGCCAGTTTTTTCGTTGTAAGATCATTGATTGTTGATGATTTCTTCCAATGCCCTTGAGCTGTTGGCATAGTTTTGGACAATTTTTCCCTTCTTCACTTCCTTACGCATCAAGACTAATTCGGCTTCTAATGCTTCCATTTCTTGGTTTCTTTCTTCCAACTTCTTTTGAAGTGACTCTTCAATACATTTGTGTTCTTCAACTTCAATTTTGAGACCTTGAACTTGTTCTTCAAGAGTATTGGAATGGATCTTCTCAGCCTTGAGCTCTTTTATAAGCCTGATTTCCTCCTCAAAAAATTATTCTATGGTCAACCCTTCTTCTTCATTGTTTGATACCTCTTATTTATTGTGCTTGGCCATAAACAATACTTTCTCATTGGCTTCTTCTTTGCTGTCACTGTTTTCATCGGATGATGAGCTATCTTCTTTAGAGAGAAAGTTCCTTTTGGATCCTTTCTTTTTGCCTTGGTTGTTGAATTTCTTAAAGCCTTTCTTTCCTTTTGAGTTTCCATCACTTTTGTGTGGACATTTTGCTGTGAAATTCCCAACCTCACCACAACCGAAACATATCAATGGAAGTTTACCTTTGAATTTTCCCTTACCAATTTTTAGTTTTCTCGTAAAGTAAGCATATTCTTCATCTGAAAGACCTTCTCCATCGTCTCCCTTTTCTTCACACTTGCAGGTGCATGTCATTTTAATTGAAGGTTGTTTGTTCTTATTGGTTTTCTTAGATGCAACGAACACAGTTTCTAGATTCGAAGTACCCTCTTCTTCATCAAGTCTCATTTCATATGCTATGAGAACTCCATGTAATTCCTCTTTGTTGAGTTTGTCCAAATTTGCACTGTATTATAAGACCGATACCTTTGGGTTGAATCTCCCTAGTAACGTTCTAAGAATATTCCGTATAATAGTCTTCTCATTAATGGCTCTCCCAATCCTTCCAGAGTATTGGTTATTTCATCAACATATTGGAAGTATGTAGCAATGTTGCAATCTTCTTTCATTCTAAGTTGCTCAAATTTTGCTCTATAGATTTGACGCTTTGTTTATTTGACATTTGAGTCACTTGCATATATATTCTCAAGCTTGTCCCATACATTTTTGGCAGTTTTACAACCCAACATCTTATGATAATCAGATTTGATAAGTCCACTGATA
Source organism: Pinus albicaulis (assembly GCA_034641835.2). Taxonomy (NCBI): domain Eukaryota; kingdom Viridiplantae; phylum Streptophyta; class Pinopsida; order Pinales; family Pinaceae; genus Pinus; species Pinus albicaulis. Next base: position 959,624,134 of record CM076581.1, on the reverse strand, counting down.
ATAATATTCTTTGCTTTTGCATCATTTACCAAATTCTTCTTACCTTGTTCATCCGCGGTTGATGTAAATCCATTTTGAACAGTGTCCCATACTTCGTAACCTTGCACCAAGAGATAGACCTCCATTCTTCCTTTCCAGAGTGCATAATTATTTTCATTGAACAGAGGTACACCATTCTTTGTATGCTCCATGACCTCCTTCCAACTGTTAAACTGCTATTGAAGGAACCAAGCTCTGAAACCAATTGTTGGAAATACTGAGAGGGGGGGATGAATCAGTATTCCTTTCAATTAGAGCATTAGTTAATCTTCAATTATTATCAATGTATGTACAATTATAGCAGTAAACAAAAGGAACACAAATGCACATAGTTTTTAAGGTGGAAACCCACTCCGGGACAAAAACTACCTAATGCTTTTCTAATAATTCTTTAATATTAAACTCCAATTGAAATAAAGCTCCAAATTCCTAGAATCTAGAAAAGCATTTTTCTCCAACTCCCACTGGATGGATGCTCCAACACCCGAGATTCTTCAGTATTCAATTGAACAGATGCCCCAACACCCAATGAGTTACAACTCACCCTACCACCACCCTACCACCCTATAGAAGAATAAAAGAAGAATGGACTCTCGTACCATGGAAAATGGTTCACTTTACAATGATATAGAATGACGTATAAGAAGAAGACACACTAGAACATAACCCAAACTATGACACAACCACCTAATGATGATCCTAGACCACCCGACACTACCTCTTCAACTCTTGGCAGATAGACACTAGTACAATTTTTACAATAATGTATTTACAATGACTTAGTACAATGATGCCTTTACAATGACTGTATGCACTACTGCCCACTTGAAGACTTCATATGATGAAATTTTTGTTGTTGTTATGCACCTTGGTTGTTGCTCTTGTCATGCTACTCTCTACTGCACCTTGCTTTTCTTTGCTGCCCTAGAAAGTCTGGTCCTTTGCAGCCCTTGGCAACACATGATCTAGCTTTTTATTGCCTTCTAGGAGCTCGATATTGAAACTGGTGTATCTCTGTTATTTCAGATCCCTCATATGTGATTTTAGTCCTGTAGTAGTCCTCTAAGTAAGCTTTCCAATGCCACAGGTCTAACCCAATTTGGATTCTTCAAGAGAAATTTATGCCCAATCTCTCACAATGCCCTAATTATAGACTATTTCAGTAGAGAGAACTTGTACGGCCTGCCACGTGTCACTGTTTCTTCATTTGGCTCTAAAATTTATAGAAAGAAAACTACAGCCCATTCACTATCTTCCATTTTTTACAGAATTCCAATCCAATACTCAGAGAGAGAGTTATGACGATTTTCCCAAGGTCACTTCTTTGCAATGAATTTCAGGAGCTTACAAAAACATTAACTTCCACAGATAATATCTCCGAAAATATAGTGCACCTTGATCTGAAATTTTCATAGGAGCTTCCTAAGGATTTTGGATTTGCCTCATAAACATTTCAGCTTCTGAACCTTTGTAGAAAAAATGTTAGAGTGAAAATTCCACGATGACCTGTTTCAGATGGCGAAATCCCTTGCATAAGGAGGATATGAAGATGACAATTTATATAAATGCTTAGGTTGAGAGGGGCTTCTGTTGAGTCTCAAAAATGTTCTCCATATTCATACATATTTCCATTATGTCATAACCATTTAGCTCTTATTTCATAGCCATTTGACCTAAAACCCTACATCAAATAACCATTTACATAAATATATGGGTTAGGATCCTTGTTTTTCAAAGTTATTTATTTTATGTATTTTAAGTGAATTTATGATTAGAAACTAGAAAATTAACATAGTTTCATATATCTATATATGTGTTATGAGTTTTGTGACATGTGTAGGTCAAAAGGAGACTTCTAGAAGACCCTTATGTGGCACTCTAAAGCCAAAATCGAATTTGGTTGGAGAAGATTATGGGATCAAGAGGATATGTGTCTCACTTCCTTGTTGTATTGAAACTCTAAGAGGATATGTGTCTCATTCCTCAAGTTGTGGTGAAACTCTAGAAAGACATGTGTCTTATCATTTCCTATTTTGATTGTAACTCTAGAGATGGAGGGAGAGATTCATGGACTCCCATTAATGAGATGTCTCCTCATATTTTTTATAAATAGGAGAAGCTTTCTCCTATCATAGGTAATGAGAAAGTAATGAGGAAGTAATGATGAAGTAGATTTCTAACAAAGTTCAAGATGGAATGGGATGTAGATTTATGAGTTTTTGAATAAAGAAGCTTAGTTCTTTGATGCTATTGTGATCTTATCTTCAAGGAGCTAAGGACTACACCAAATTGGTAGCAGAGGGCCCCTGCTATCCAAGGAGGCTTTTACATGTTTTCTAGATAAGTTGCTTTCAATTATGTTTTGTCATATTTCATTACTTAGATTGCTTTCTGAAATCATAGCTTTTAGCATAATTTTTCATGGCAGCCCGGGCATTTGCATATCTTTTGACTAATGACATGGAATCAATATTGTTCTGTTGTTAATTTATTTTTCTTAGTTTTTGTTTAATTCCAGCACTGCTTTGTTTATTTCATTCTTGCACATTTGTTTCAGTAGTTAGATTTAGATATATTAAATTGCTCATGTCATTTTCAGTTACCTCTGAAAGCCACAGCTGGACTGATGGCGAGGGATTGAAGTATGAAATGTGTAGTTTGATATTAGTTTCCTTTCTGCAAATTTAGATATATTAAACTGCTCATAACATCTTCAGTTGCCTCCGAAAGCCACAGCTGGACTGATGGTGAGGGATTGAATTATGGATGTGTAGTTTGATATTAGTTTCATTTCTGCAAATTAGAAATATTAAATTGTGCATGACATCTTCAGTTACCTCCGAAAGCCACAGCTGGACTGATGGTGAGGGATTGAATTATGAATGTGTGGTTTGATATTAGTTTACTTTCTGCAAGTTAGATATCAGTTACTCAAGTTGTTTATGGTTACTTCCGAAAATCATAGCTGGACTAATGATGAGGGATCAGAAGACAAGTTGTTGTAATTTGATTTAGATTTACTTTATTGCAACTTTTGGATTTCTTTCAGCATAGTTTCTTTTGTGTTTAGACAGCAGCAAGAATAGTTTGGTTTCATGCTCACTATTTCACTGTTTTGATTTATTAGATTAGCAACACCTTTTTCATTTCAGTAGCACATTTTCATTTCCTTTCAAGTTTTGTCATTGTATGTTTCAAATTCCTTTTTCAGTTTCAAGTTGGTAAATCATTATAAAGGACATCATTGCCTTGAATATCTATAACCATACTTGTCTGTTAGAATTTCATAAAAATCCAAAAATGACAAAAAGTAAGAGATAGGTTATCTTGCACATATAGTGCGCCACACTTCGTCAGTTTACGAATCCCTGGTTGATAATTTATGTTAGCAATTTAGGACACACTAAATTGATCAAACATTTTGGCGCCGTTGCCGGGGAAGTGTAACTAGGTAGCCTTATTTCTTACATCTAAAAAAATTAATAATTCTTGAGTATGCTCTCCTCCTGCACTTTGTGTGATCTATAGGATCAGAAAAAGGATTGTTATGTAAAAAAATTTAATAATTCTTGAGTATGCTCTCCTCCTGCACTTTGTGTGATCTGGAGGATCAGAAAAAGAATTGTTATGTGAAAAAAAAAAAAAGGGAGACAAAATAAAACTTCATCATTTCAATTGATTCAACAATTTAAAAAAAAAAAAATTGTTTTCATGAAAAACTTTGATTTCAATAAATTGTTTTTGTTTAATGAATATATATGTATATTTTTAAATTTTTGAAAATATAACATACATAATTTTATTAAACAAATCAATTAAAAAAAAATGAAAATAAAAAAAAAATAATAAAAAAAAAAAATTAATTGTTTTGTTACTAAGATGTATATGTATATTTTTAAAATTTTTGAAAATATATATATAATTTTAATAACAAAATCATTTAAAAAAAAAAAAAAATCAATAAATTGTTTTTGTTTAGTAAATTATATATGTATATTTTTAATTTTCCAAAATTTAACATGTGTAATTTTATTAACAAAAACAAATTAAAAAAAAATCATTTTGTTTAGTAAAATATACATGTGTATTTTTAATTTAAAAAAAAAAATATAACATGAGATTTTATTAACCAAACAAATAAAAAAAAAAAACAAATTCATTTTGCTTAGTAAAATATATATGTATATTTTTAATTTTTAAAAATATAACATATAGTTTTATTAACAAAAAAAAAATTAAATTTTTTTTTTTGAAAAACAAAAGCAAACACAATAGCTTTTGAAAAACACTTTGAGATATAAAATAAAATCAAGAGGTCCATGGTGCATGCAAAATTGAAGCAAGAGAAGAAGTTAGAAAAGAAGAAGCAGACCAAGTCTCGTGATGCTGCAGAGAAAAGAGCTTTGGAGCTTGGAGAAGAGTTCCCCACACGATTGAAAACACACGGGACGCTGGTGAGACTGTTTGGTGGCCTGATGATGAAGAATTGTTTGCAGAGAATGCTGGTGATGAATTTAGTGCACATTTCAGCCGTGTTCAAACACCAAAAGTTCTGATCACGACCTTATGCTTTCGGTGCACTAGAGGGAAGCCAAAAGAGACAGAGGTGAGATTTATGCGTCCAAGCTCTGATCAACCATCGATTAATTCCATTAAAGAAGCGTTCACATGCAAATATGCATTGATAATTGAATGTCAAAAGCTTTGCAACCACTCGTTGTTTCAAGAAGAGCGATGACAGAGCATCTTTCCATTCATTCCTGTAGATGAAAAGAGAATTGTGCTTCTAAACAGTCAGGGATGAAAACAATAATACACACGAAACGCAATTTTTAACCATGTTCTGAGAAAAACGATTTTGTTACAGCGCACTCAGAAAACGCAACTTTTATTAACACGTCATTTTTAAACACGTTTTCTGATCAAACTAGGATGAATTTTGAAAATCCACGACATGGGTTTTTTTGCTAACGTGGTCAATTAGATAACCCAGAAATCGTTTTACAAGATTCGTGGCGGTTTGGGAGATTTTCTCGGTTCTCTGAAGGCCATTTTTGCCTGCCGCGTGAGGAAAAACGGTTTGTTGTTTGCACGGTAGAGAGTTTGAATGGCACTTTGCTTGGTTTAACCCATAATTCGGTTTCCTGATTTCCAGGAAGTAGAATTAGAATACAAAACGAATTCCATTAATTTGGTTCAATCCACTCATACGTGGCAATCAGATGAGTGAAATCAAGAGCCGTAACATACTAATTCCATGAGAAAAGCTTCTGATACGTTGTTATATTATGGGTCTCAATCCTTAAAATAATTCTCTTGTTAATATTTGAATGGTTTTGCGCTACTTCAAGTATCTTTGCACAGAAACGGGTGACTCATCCTCTGTCAAACGGGTTTGGTGCTTCAAAATTTCATTGAACTAACATCAGATGGCACTTAGGAAACCCATACCGGTTTACAGGCTTCATTTGCAAGCAAAACACCCAAGAATCTCGATCTATTTAGGATATGATGTTGCCTTAGGAAGTGGTCTGCAAAGAAATAACATCAACTCTGTAAAAATCCTCAGACTAACCCAATTGTAGAAGATTCTTGCACCAAACATTTTGGATTTAAAAATAAAAAATAATAAAAAAAAAATAAAAAAAAAATTGAATCAATGAAATGAATAAGTTATTTGCTTGTTTTTCTGAAGGTATTGATTAAATTTGAACTGATGATGAATGATGAATGGCTAACTTTTTATTCAAGATTTTTAGCTACAGAAACCGTCGACATTCTGCAGCTGAAGTCCAATTCCGCAGTTGTTCTTCAATTCCGCAGTTGAAGTCCAATTCCGCAGCTGTTCTCCAATTCCGCAGCTGAAGTCCAATTCCGCAGCTGTTCTGCAATTCCGCAGCTGAAAAACCTCATTGTTCAAATCAGCCTAACTTTCTCATACAAAATCAGATTTTGATGATTTAAGTATCGTTGGAAAGGTCTCAACAAGATCTATACAATTAGAAATCCATCATTAGAGTTTGAAATGGCAAATAATGAAATAAATTTCTGAAAAGAAGCTACATTCAACTTGAGGCACTAATTCCAAAACAGGTATAAATTCTTTTGATTTTTCCTTTCAGAACTTGTTTCATTAATACAAATTCTTAGTTTTGTGTGTAAATATCATAACTAGAGAGATTGATCACCTCTCTCCCTTTGATAATCTTACATTCCATTGCAGAAGAAGTATTAGTTTTTTTTTGCAGGTTTCAGGAGGAAGGACAAATGACTAAAAGAGAATGGTGTCTCTCTAAGAGACCAATTTGTTTCATAAGAGGATGATCAGCAACAAAGAGGAGGAAATATGCTGATGTAAAATCAGATCCAAACACTTGAAAAACTTTCAGATACTATTGTCTCCATCATATCCATACCTCATAATAAACCATTCACCTCATTTCACTTCATGTTTTCCATTTACATTCACATTCACTTTCCATTTCTTTTTGTCCATTCATAACCCACAAATAAAAGCAAGAGGCTCATTCACATGCTTATTGCCCATTTTTATTTTCATCTTCCATTTCCATCTTTCATTTCTTGTCATTTTCATTCCGCAAATAAGCCCTGCCTCAATGCAAACTATTGAGTCCATAGTCCTTTGAGTCTAAGTTCTTTGTAAAAACACCTTGAGGCTTGCATGCCTTAATGGCAAGTTCTCATGCTGACAAACAATGGGAATACATTAATGTCTCTTGTTCGTCAGATCTTCTAGGTGACTCGACATCAGCAAAATTATTCGTACCTAGCAAGATGTATTTGGGCATCTTGACTCTCATTGTCATCAATGGTGAGAGTTCTCGTGTTGACTAGTGGTATCCATTAATAGCCACTAAGCCAACAATTTCCTACTATGTTCGACATCAGAACATCTTTTCACATAGTAGGAATTATGCCAATGAGTTTTGAAGACATGAAGACTATTATTTTCAGCATTTTGGAGCAGATTCAGCAAGTTTTAGTAGAGTAATAAAACCTCATCCTGTCTCACTTTATCCCAGACTCCTCTTGTTACGTACTTGAAGGAGAATAATATGATCAAATTTTGCCGGCCACCACACATACACAACTCATCCATATTTAAGGTAAGTGAAGGTATGTCGTTTTCTAATTTTTAGTCATGTAATTCATTAGAATGCTAAAATTGTAACTTTGGAAAAATTCTTCACTCCCTTTTTCACATTGTCATATCTTTAGTTGGGGGGGGAAGGGACATCATTTCATATCCATGTCATACACTATCACACATTTTCATTTCATTTCCACCCACATATACTTCCCAACCAACTATTGTTGCAACATGATCCAAAAGATTATATGCCTTGCAAATGATCAATTCATTGATGAAGTAATTGACTCTAAATGTTTTCATGAACTTTGATGCAACAAAGAAAATAAAGCATTGTTACACAAGAACCAATGCTTCAAAAAAAAAATGGTTGTTACACAAGAACCAACCATTGAAAAAAAATGGTTGTTACACAAGAACCAACCATTGAAAAAAAATAAAAAATGTTGCAATCAAATGTATTTTACTTTGCCAAAAAGGAAAAATCAAGAAGCAAAGTTTGGAATGAATCTATATGAGTCAAAACTCATAAAAGATCAACTCATGGACAAATGAATCATTGCAATGGTTGCATGAGGACATGCAACAACTTCAGTTGGGGGGTATGTTGAGTCTTAAAAATGTTCTCCATATTCATACATATTTCCATTATGTCATAACCATTTAGCTCTTATTTCATAGCCATTTGACCTAAAACCCTACATCAAGTAACCATTTTCATAAATATATGGTTTAGGATCCTTGTTTTCCAAAGTTATTTATTTTATGTATTTTAAGTGAATTTATGATTAGAAACTAGAAAATTAACATAGTTTCATATATCTATATATATGTTATGAGTTTTGTGACATGTGTAGGTCAAAAGGAGACTTCTAGAAGACCCTTATGTGGCACTCTAAGGCCAAATTCGAATTTGGTTGGAGAAGATTATGGGATCAAGAGGATATGTGTCTCACTTCCTTGTTGTATTGAAACTCTAAGAGGATATGTGTCTCATTCCTCAAGTTGTATTGAAACTCTAGAAAGACATGTGTCTTATCATTTCCTATTTTGATTGTAACTCTAGAGATGGAGGGAGAGATTCATGGACTCCCATTAATGAGATGTCTCCTCATATTTTGTATAAATAGGAGAAGCTTTCTCCTATCATAAGTAATGAGAGGTAATGAGAAAGTAATGAGGAAGTAGATTTGTAACAAAGTTCAAGATGGAATGGGATGTAGATTTATGAGTTTTTGAATAAAGAAGCTTAGTTCTTTGATGCTATTGTGATCTTATCTTCAAGGAGCTAAGGACTACACCAAATTGGTAGCAGAGGGCCCCTGCTATCCAAGGAGGCTTTTACATGTTTTCTAGATAAGTTGCTTTCAATTCTGTTTTGTCATATTTCCTTACTTAGATTGCTTTATGAAATCATAGCTTTTAGCATAACTTTTCATGGCAGCCTGGGCATTTGCATATCTTTTGACTAATGACATGGAATCAATATTATTCTGCTGTTAATTTATTTTTTCTTAGTTTTTGTTTAATTCCGGTATTGCTTTGTTTATTTCAGTCTTGCACATTTGCTTCAGTAGTTAGATTTAGATATATTAAATTACTCATGTCATTTTCAGTTACCTCCGAAAGCCACAGCTGGACTGATGGTGAGGGATTGAAGTATGAGTGTGTAGTTTGATATTAGTTTTCTTTCTGCAAGTTAGATATATTAAATTGCTCATAACATCTTCAGTTGCCTCCGAAAGCCACAGCTGGACTGATGGTGAGGGATTGAATTATGGATGTGTAGTTTGATATTAGTTTCCTTTCTGCAAGTTAGAAATATTAAATTGTGCATGACATCTTCGGTTACCTCCGAAAGCCACAGCTGGACTGATGGTGAGGGATTGAATTATGAATGTGTGGTTTGATATTAGTTTACTTTCTGCAAGTTAGATATCAGTTACTCAAGTTGTTTATAGTTACTTCCGAAAATCATAGCTGGGCTAATGATGAGGGATCAGAAGACAAGTTGATGTAATTTGATTTAGATTTACTTTATTGCAACTTTTGGATTTCTTTCAGCATAATTTATTTTGTGTTTAGACAGCAGTAAGAATAGTTTGGTTTCATGCTCACTAGTTCACTGTTTTGATTTATTAGATTAGCAGCACCTTTTTCATTTCAGTAGCACATTTTCATTTCCTTTCAAGTTTTGTCATTGTATGTTTCAAATTCATTTTTTCAGTTTCAAGTTGGTAAATCATTATAAATGACATCATTGCCTTGAATATCCATAACCATACTTGTCTTTTAGAATTTCATAAAAATCCAAAAACGACAAAAAGTAAGAGATAGGTTATCTTGCACATATAGTGCGCCACACTTCGTCAGTTTACGAATCCCTGGTTGATAATTTATGTTAGCAATTTAGGACACACTAAATTGACCAAACAGCTTCAACAAGTGAACGTGGGAGGGATTTTAGGAGATTAAAAAATATTAATTATGACTTTTCAATGACCCATGCCACAACCCTATGGGGTTTTAGCTCACTGACTGGGGGTATAAAATTCAAACATGAATATCTCTCAAACCGTGAAGAATTATGTGGCGTGCCATATATCAACGGAAACATCTCGACAAGTAGAAACCACAAAAAAAATTATTGAACTAGAATATAGTACTTTGGTAGGTCAAAATTCCCATGCAATATTGGGTTAGCCCCTGGTGTTGCTTGGGTTGACATCAATGACAACCATTGATCAACACTTGAGAGTTGCTTTTTTTTGTTTTGCATTAGTATTATTGCTTTGAAAAAAGTGAAAATTTTCAAAAAGAAACTTTTTCTTTCATGCCTCGTAGGAGTAGGGATAACCAAGGGAAATTCTTAACAAAAACCCCCACCCCCTCAATCAGTCAACCTTCATTCTTCTTCGGTGTCTGTGAACTTCTTTCTCTGACTATAGGGGAGTTAGAAGACCCTCTAGGTGAGCAACCTGAAATTTTTGAAGAACCTATAGGAGATGTAGAACCTATCTCACCTACCCAAAATATTGCTAAAAATAGGAACAATGATCTTTTCCCTATCAGAGAAACCAATAGAATGAAAAATATTAGTGGTGTTTCCCTTCCATGTTTCCATGGCCCAACCTGTAAGGACCCTAAAACCTTCATGTTTGAGTTTGTTGTTGTCTGTAGGACCTATGACTATGCCTCTGATGAGCAGAAGCTGAAGTTTTTTCATTCTACCCTCAAAGATGCAACCTTGTGCTAGTTTATGAGTCTACCTTGAGGTAGCATCACTACTTAGGCCCAAATGCAATAAGCCTTCAATTCCAAATATCAGGATTATTGTAGGTCCAAAGAAACCAAGGAGGAAATATTTAGGATGACCCTTGGACCTAATGAATCTTTAGAGGACTATGAGGAAAGATTTCAACTCAATTATAGCAGGGCCAATTGTATCCTTGATCCTGAGTCACTCAAGCTACTTATTCTCTGAGGGATCAAGGAGGATGTAATAGAATCCCTCAACATGCTACCCGGAGGAGATATCTACTAATTTCCTTATGATTACATCAAAACTATATTCATGAATCACTCTAGGGCTGCTAGGAAGAAGGGTAGGTCTAGCCAAAGTTTGGTTAGTTCATCTCCCTCCACAACACCCATCAAGCATGAGATAGGAAGTGTGTTGGAATATTTTAAGAGTGAAATGTTGCATATCTTTTCCTTGTAAATGGATACTATTCAAATCAAGAGGAAAGAGGAAGAAGAAAGGGCACTAGCTATATGCTGCTCTAGATGTGCTAAAATACATCCTGGAAATGAATGTCCACTGAATGTCATAGAAGTCAACTTAATATGTGAAGATAATCATACAACAGGTAAATTTCCCTCTCTGTTAGGCCTAAAGGTTGTATACCAGGGAAGGGTAGAAGGTGGTTCATAGAATTTGTGCTTCATTAACCAAAGGAGACCCCTAGGTTCTCGGTTATCAACTAGGCATGCAAGGTGCACATTATCCTCAGTACAATCCAAATCAAAATGCACCTTCCTAGTCTTGGTACCCTTCCAATCATTCATCATGGCTCGCACCTCCTCCTTGGTCTTATGCTCCTCAATATTCTCCTCAGCTTATCAACCCTCATTTTCAGCCATATACACCCTAACCTTCCCCATGTGGCAACCTGTCACCATGATGGAGGTCTCAAACAACCCAACCTCATACTATACTACCTCCACCTCCACCTCAACCATAACCTCCTCACCAAAATCCACCTAAGTAACCTAAAATTCCTTCTCAACCCAATCTGAACCCAAACAATAAGTAGGCACAACAGGTTTACAGTGGGGAGACATCCTATCTTGCTTATGTTGTGGAAATCCAAGATATCAACCTTCAGTCTGGGATGGTGCTCCCACATAATTACCCACCTTCTCCACTTGAATAACTTGAAGAAGAGAAGGAAGAGAGTGTAACTCAAGCCACTACACCTCCTTATCCTGAAATGTTGGTCCACCCTAAACAACACACCCCAGAAGAGGTTGAACTTCTGGGAGAATTGAAAAACTTGTGTGTCAATATACCCCTTCTCTGGGCCATCAAAGATGTTCCCATTTACAACAATCTTATCAAGGAGTATTTTTTCAAAAGGCCTAGGAGGAGGAGAAGAGATACCCCCATAATTAATGTTTTTGGATAACTATCTAATATGATTCTTGGGAGGGTGATCTCTCGAAAGTACTTGGATCCTAGTAGCCCGGTAGTGGATGTGAACATTTATGGCATTATGATCCCTAATACCTTGATTTATCTTGGGGTTGTAATCAATGTAATGACTAGGGAAATCATGTTGAAGCTCAACCTCCAAGGGGATTTGAGGAAGACCACTATAGTGTTGTAGTTTGCAGACAAATCCATAGTAGTTCCTAAGGGAGTTATTGAGGATGTGATGGTATCCATTGACTCTTAGGAGTACCCCACTGATTTCTTGGTCCTCCAACCCAAAACCAAGTTTAATGGTTATCCTCTCATCCTAGGGAGACCTTGGTTGGCCACTGTTGATGCCTACATTAGTTGAAGGGTTGGGAACATGACTATTAAGAATGGACATTTATCAAAACAACTAATGTTGTATCCTCCTTCTCAACCTTCTATTGAGAATTATTTACCTTATGGTTAGAGTATGAGGAATAGGAATAATTTTATCTGACATCCCTCTACCCAGTCTGCACTGTAGACATTACTATAGGAGGGGGTCAGCTTCATGAAGATGACCTTATTGAGGATATCTTACAGAAGCAGCCTCCCACTGCTATACCAGTTGATGAAATGATGAAATAATACTAGTAGTCCTTGGACTGATTTGTGCTCGATTGATTTTATCCTGGAACATGCCAAGATTGTGGATATTGTCCCATCGAGAACTCTAAGTATTAACCCTTCTTTCTGCTGAGCAGGAAGAAAATTTATGCAGTGTGTTGACGCAAAACCTAGATGCTTTTTCTTGGGAATATAAGGAAATGAAGGGTGTGCATCACTTAATATGTGCTCGTCATATTTACATCAAAAAGGGATGCAAGCCTGTGCGCCAACCCTAGATAAGGATGAATCTAGCTCTTAAGGACATTGTGAAAGAATAATTACAAAAGTTATTAGATGCAGGTTTCATATATCCCATTTCAGATAGTGAGTGGGTGTCATCTCTTGTTTTATTCCCTAAGAAGAATGGGAAGTGGAAGATCTGTGTTGATTATCAAGAACTTAACAAGGCAACAAAGAAGGACCATTTCCCTTTTCCCTTCATTGACCAATTCCTAGATGGCCTTGCAAGAAATAAATTCTTATCCTTCCTCGATGGGTTTAGTGGATAAAACCAAATTGAAATCAGCTCTAAAGACAAATATAAGACCACATTTACATTTCCTTGGGGTACCTTTTGTTGTGAATACAACCCCCTATATCTCTGTTGGCCGGATAAATCGTTCTTGCGGACAAGACCGATCTCCCTAGTGTCAGAAGACAATCTAGCAACAAACGAACAACTAAGTTTGTCTTTCTCTAAGTATATTCATTTTACAAATAAATGTTATGAAGGTGTCGATCCTACCTTAGATCCAAATGCTTATTTGCAGTCGCAGTGCTTCCGTTGCATCAATAATCCTTCGTCGCGACAAGGGCCCTTTTGTCACAAGAAAGTATCATCTTTCGTTGATCTGCAATCACAAACAAGAAAATATCAATAGCACCTGTATAACAAATAATCATAAAACATACCTATCATAGTGATCGAGGAATCTATGAAATAAACGATCAAACGACAACTTATTGAAATAAACAATCGAACGACAATTTATTGAGAAAAACAGAACTTGATTGTATTAATCTTAAAATATACAGAAGAACCTTACAACCTTAGCCTTGATGTTCGAAAGGCCTTCCCGGGGTCCAAAGCAGGAATCTCCTCTACTCTGATAAGTCTTGCACTCTTCCTCCAGAAGCATAAAGAGGTATGTGATCTTTCCTCTCAAAAGCTCAGCAGAAGGAAATCTAAATCTCAACAGCACTTCAACTCAAATATTTTACCCATCAAAATATTCTTCAATCCTCCATTAGTTTAACTCTCAACTTTCTTGAACTTCACTTGTGTTAACCCTTTGAGGCTACCCAATGCCTCCTTTTATAGAGCAGATGAGGAGGTTAGGATTCCACCTTCAAAGGGATAGAATCCTCCTTCAAAGGGATAGGCTCCTCATATCAAGGGATTAGTTCCTTAAGGTGTGGGATACATGCACCTTATCAAAGCGTACTCATCCCCAAAAAATCTCATCCAGAACCTTCCAGAATTGACCAAAATTCAACTTTTTCAGTTTAATTCCGCGCTTTTTTAACTTTACAGGGGTACCGCAGGTATTACACTGGAAAAGTGCATTCTAGAATGCAGTTTATCTTCACATTACCTGCGTACCCTAGCTAAAAATGCAGGCAGGCTTCATATTAACTGCGTACCCAAGGTTTTTTGAGCTTTTTAGGGTTTTTTCTCCAGTTTCAGGGCTTGGAATGAGGAACAAAGGTTGTAAGACTTGCAGAGGAGGCATGTATGAGTGTTACTGAGCTCATACAGTCAGCAAAATGTCAAGGTGACAGTTTTCAGTGTAACAATCTCTAGCCCTAGAGTGGGTCTAGAAGCACACGAGACTATCTAACAAACCCTTTCCTAGCTTGTACTCAAAATAAAAGAGGAAGAAAGAGAACATCCCTCTTCTTGATGCTATCGTCCAGTTCTTTGATGAAGGCATTGAATCCACAATCCTTTAGGCTCGCTCCTTGTTGGTTGTGACGTTCGAATACCTATAGGAGATAAAGAGACAACAACAAACAACATGATATGATACATAGCACACATCAAATACAAACTATCTAACAGATCAAGGGGTATTAGGCTACTTGCATAGATATCTAGAAAAATATGGAAATAGAAACATCAGATGTATTATTAATGTATAAAAGAGGAAGCATACAACCATGGCCTTGATGTTGCATACCTCCCTTTGGTGATTCCCAAGTTTGAACCAAGGCTCTTCAAGCAATTCTTCTCCCAAGTGGAAATTTGGGCCTTATCTCAGCATAGGGATGCATCAGATTATGATCAAGCTAAACCAACAATGACCAAACAGTAGTGGAAGGATGGGATTGAATTTATATGAAGGGAGAGGGAGTTAGGAGCCCATAAAAGAAGGATGAAGGCTCACTTCTCAAAGAAAAACTCCCTATTGATAAGATCAAGAGCTCAAAATGAGAGAGCTTGACCATATCTCCACTGAACAATATCCATCTCACCATTCTGGAAACTTCTAGTGCACGAATCTTCTTCTCCATTTGAGGAAACACTGCCAGAAAGGGTTCAACATGATTTTTTTAATAATAAGGGTGCTAACAATGCTAGGTCATAACATGCAACCTACCATCATCACGGGCAGAAAAATGGCTAAGCGTGTTGACCCAAAAATTTAGGGTTTGAGCTAAGATTCTTCAAAAATGATTCAAGGCAGTTTTATTTTAGCCTTCAAAGGATATATTGATGTATTCTTCTAAGGTGCATATACTACACAGTTAATCAGAAACTAAAATAGGGGAATTGCTAAAAATTCAAAGTGCTCAAAATTGCTCCAAACTAGAATGACTGGATAGGTCTCATCGTCATGAATTCGGCACACTTTGTTTCATCAAAAACCGACTCTATATGTGAAAGATAGAGCATGTTGTCCGCTTGACCAAATAGGCGAATTTAAAAAAAAAAAATCAAAAGGGTCAAAGGGGTCAATTTATT
Organism: Pinus albicaulis; assembly: GCA_034641835.2. Lineage (NCBI taxonomy): Eukaryota > Viridiplantae > Streptophyta > Pinopsida > Pinales > Pinaceae > Pinus > Pinus albicaulis. The sequence continues at coordinate 959,608,669 of CM076581.1, read as the reverse complement.
GGTCAAAAGTGGTTTTTCTCCGGCTAATAGAGTGATGAAAAGTGTCGAAATATGGTTGGCTCGAATTTTTAGACTATGTGGCAGTTTATGGTTGGTTTGTGGATAACTAATGGGATGCTGACATGTGGCTAGCTTGGAGGCCACCACGTGCCCTCCAAAGGCCGAAATATTATTAAGTCTTGGTCGAATATCATTTTTATATGGTGGGAAAAAAATTTATGTGGTGGACAAGTGGAGGTTGGGCTCGACCCCGCGACCTCCCCCACACTATGCACAGGTCTTACCATTAGACCATTGCAAAGGTTCTTAACTATCAATGCAAACGAAACGTATTTGTTTCGAATTATTGTTTACGGTGAAAGTAAATGGGGGCTAGCCCCATCGCATAGGACCGTCAGCCCATGACCTATGGTGGAGGGCTTATGCTAATGTATATTAAATAGCATTAAAACATGTTTAAGTAACCCTTAAACAAATTTTAAAATACGTTAATCCTTTTTAACGAGGATTTTGTTAAACACGCTTAACAGGCATAATCTACAGTTTAAACCACGCTTATTCTAATTAAACTCCACTTAAGCCTTACGTGCGAAATATCACTAATTAGCGGAGTCTACCATTTTTGGTGGAACTCCCAAATGTGGTGGAGTTAACTAGATTTTCTCTAGACCTAGTGGAGGTTTCCTAGGCCAAAATTGATTAGGCAATAACTGGAGCATATTTCGACCAAATTAGGCTAAAAAATAGTCAATCCTAGATGGTTTGGATGCTCTAAGCATGATGGTGCAGGTTGCAGAGGTAGAGGAGCACTTCTGTAAGTGTTTTTTCCACTTTTAAGTTTAAATAAGTTTAGGGCCACCAAGAGAGGAGGCCATGTCTAGATCACTTTAAGACTATTTGCAGAGCCAAAAGAGTATACTTGGAGGTTTTTGGGTCTTTTGAATCCAATGGAGCAGGTTTCAAAGCCATTGGAGTAATGTAGGTGCATGTAATAATAGAATTGACCATTAATCCAAAGAGGGCCAAGCCATTGAAGCAGGTCCATGGATATGTAGCCTAGGAGGGGTGAAATCTGTTATAAGCTATTGTGTAATGTGTTTGATGTGTATTACATTCTCTGCCATTTACTTGTTGTTATGAGTTTTTTAAAAGATAATTTACTTAATAAATTTCTCATAAAAGACACACAAACTTGACACATAAACCCTCTCATAACTTCCTAATTTCAGACAATCCTTAAGCACACTTGTATTTTACTGATGAGGAAGCTAGCACAACAAAGCTAGTTTTTCCATATTCAGATCAAGTTGATATCAGAGCACATTTGAGCTCATTTTAGCCCTAGGATGGTTTGCCAATGTTATCTAGAGAATTAGCTATTGGTTTTGTATTTGTGCAAGGATAATTTAACTGTGTGCAATTTTATGTGTGTAAGTTGAAGAGAAGAGAAGGTCAAGATTGAGGACTCAACTCTCAAATCACAACAAATAATTTTTTTATGCATTACAAGTATGATGGTAGCTTCATCAAACATTGTTTCTAAACAATCCTCCTTAGCAAGGCTCTTTGATAAAGAGATGTTACAGAAGCTCTTCATCATGATAGATATGGTGCAAGAGATTTATGAAGATAAAAGGGAGATTACTATACGTCAAGAGACGTTGATTGCCATGAAGGAGGAGAAGCAAGAGCTTCTTGAAAAGATGCATGAGATGGAGAATCAACTCCATGATGCCAAGGAAACTCTAGCCAAGTATGTGCATGAAAGTGAGGTATGCAAATCAATTTTTTCTTCTATTTCCTCCCAAGATGAATGTGTAGGTGCTTTTGAAAGACATACTAGAGGAATAGGGTCCAAATTATTGATGAAAATGGGTTATGAAGGTAAAGGATTGGGAAAACATGCACAAGGCATAGTTGAGCCAATCATTGTTGAGGAAAGGTCTAGGTATTTGGGTATTGGTTATGGACAACATGATGGAGAATAATCCAAAGCCAAGGAGGCACATGAAGGTGTTCCAAGAAGGACTTTCATTACATGTTCATTAACTCAAGCTTGTGAAGTTTGTATACATGAGGAATGCAAAAGTTTTACACCCATTTTGCAAGAAGTTTCTCATAAGCATGAAATTAATGGAAATGGCAAACAAGAGAATGTTGAAAGCTCTAAAGTCAATGAATCCATTGTTGGTATTCCGAAGAGAGCCATTACCTCATCAAATTCACCTCCTCAAGAAGGCGACAAAGGTGAATGTGAAAGGTATAAATCTTCCTTTAATCAAGTTGCTTTTGATTATGATAAACATGGAAAATCTTCACATAAGATTTGGAGAAAATTTACATGTTCCTTTTGTGGTTTGAATAACCATACTGTTTCGAGGTGTTGGAATAAGATAGCCATGCACATGAAACTTTCAAAACAAAGGAGACATAAAGCCAAAGGTCCAATGGATAATGAAAACCATGTTGAAAAGAATATGCAATTATTTTTCACTCATTACCATAAGCAGGGTAATCTTGTAGACAAGTGTTGGACTTTGTATCCAACAAGTCATCCACGACATTTGAACAAGGTGGAAAGAGATATTGAAAAGAATGGAAAGGAGGATTCCATAATTGATGTGGGCCATGATGATTCACATGATGAATTTCAGCTAAAAGAAGCATCATTGAAATGGTTTGGAAAGAGATGGTTAGATTTCTTAACCAATTAAGGCCTTGCATTTATTTTGATGATTGGTGCAAATATTTCTTTGTTGATGCATTTCTTTTCCAATTGAATGAATTTATTTTCTCTTGAAAGTATGTTGCATATTTCATGAAGCAAGATCTTGGAAAAGTACAGCTGTGTTAACTCACTTAGATGCAGAAAAGATGGCAATTTGTAGTTGCAATTTGCATGTTAATGCATTTCTTTTTCTCTAGAATGCATGTTGCATGTTTATGCCAGGAAAGTGTTTGAAAGTGGAGTATGTTGACTCACTATTATTGCAGCAAAATTAGTCATTTCAGCTCTTTAAGTACTTGTACATACCAATGGGATTCTTGTACTTGTGATTATATACATGCATGAGATTTGGTGTGTGTAAACAGTGGAATTTTTTATAGTTTCATTTTTCTTTAACATGCATGAGTGATTGGCTTGTGTTGGTTGATTTATTTGTTTATCATGTATGTTTGTCAACTTGAGAATGTTGATCATTTTCACATGCATGAGTGTTGACTTGTGTTGGTCGATTGTGTATACATGCATGTCATATCAGCTTGGAAGAGTTTATTTTGTATCCAAGGATGAAAGGGAGATGTTGACGAATTGTTTCATAAAGATGTGAAATTATTGTTTTTATGGGAAATATATGTCAAGTTGTTGTACATGCTTTTGTTTGACTTGAGAATCAGTTGTTTGAAGAGGCATGTTTTGTTGACTTGTGTTTGTTCGATGGATTTATACGCCAAGATGTAAGAGTACATGGCGATGTTCATAAGATGTGACATATGTTTATTTGAAGGTGCAAAAGGAAGAGGTCCTCAAGTTGTGTTTCTTGCATGATGTGTTTTTCAAGTTAATGGTTTTTCTTGTGACAAGATGTCTCAGGATTTTGGAAGGTCCACTCTTGAGCGAGAGGCTCATGATTAGCCTTCATTCTCAAATCCATGGCATGAGCAGTATGTTGAACTAGAGAATGATGAAATCAAGAAGAAGAGAGAGGTCCAAGATGAAAAAATGATTGTAGAAAAATAATAACCATTGTAGAGCATTTGATGTGTTGACGCCAAGAAGTGAAAGAGATGGAGAATGCATTCTTCTAGATCTAGAATTTGGATGTAGGTTTTAACCCTGAACATAAATTATCTACACATGAATCTTATAACAGAAAATAAACAATAGCGAGAGCATAAAACATAAAACAGATAAACACAGAGATTTTCCCCTGGATCCCAAATCGGGACGACCAGCTTGATTTTTCATTATATTCCTTTTAGTGTTACAACACACATATATATACATTCCGAAGCATACATAAACCCCAATCCATAAACCCTGGATTAGAACATAACCGTAGTTCCCTTGACCGGATCTAGCAAAATACCAGGGGCCGAAAACCATCAAACCCCAATACCATGTGCAAAACCATGGACGCGGACTACCCACCGGAAATTAAGGACCAAAAATTTTCGCCGGGGCGCTGCCCCGGACCCCGACAGGGGGGACTACCGCCCCCCCTGTGACCCCCCCGTTGCACCCCGCGCGTGCTTAGTCGTGGAAAGAATATAACACATACCCAACATTCTCCCACTTGTTGTTTTCTTTCCACGGGGGGCCACAAGAGGGCTTAGTCATTGGCCCAATTATTCAACACCCATTGTTTCTCTACACCAAGAGAACTTCTGAGTGCTCACAGACTTTGTCAATGCATCTGCAACATTATTCAAAGTGTCCACCTTTACCAGCAACACCCTTTTAGCCTCAACCATATCTCTAACAAAGTGATATTGAACATCAATGTGCTTTGTCTTTGAATGATAAGCAGGGTTCTTAGCCAAAAAAATTGCACTTTGGCTATCACAGTCTATCCTTATAGCTTGTTGTACCAACCCCATACTTGAACACAATCTCTGCAACCAAACTGCTTCCTTGCTTGCATGAGTGGCTGCTATGTATTTTGCCTCTGTAGTTGAAAGAGCCACTACAGACTGTCTTTTACTCATCCAACCGACTGCGCCTCCAAATAGGCTAAACACATGCCCAGTTGTAGATCTTCTTTTGTCTAGATCTCCAGCCCAGTCTGCATCAACAAAACCATGAATTTCCAACATTATTTCCAATCCTGGTCTTCCTTGGTAGTACAAGCCATAATCACTAGTGCCACGTAAATATCTGAAAACCCGCTTCAATGCCATCCAATGCTCCTTCCCTGGGTTTGACATAAACCTGCTCAATACTCCCACTGCATGTGCAATGTCCGGTCTAGTACAGACCATTGCATACATCAGGCTACCCACTGCACTTGCATATGGAACACGGGACATATACTCCTCTTCTTCTTGTGTCTTGGGACACTGTTCAGCAGACAGTTTTACACCTACAGGAATAGGAACATTCATCGGTTTACTATCCTGCATATTGAACCTCTGCAATATAGTCTCGACATACTTCCTCTGGTTTAACCAGAGCTTCCTCTTTGCCCGATCTCTCTTAATTTCCATGCCCAAAATATAGTTTGCAGCACCCAAATCCTTCATGTCGAATTTGGAGAACAGTTGGGTCTTCAAATCTTGGATAATTTCCTTGTCATTTCCAATCAACAACATATCATCCACATACAAGACCAGATATATAACACGATCACCAATTAATTTAAAATAAACACAGTGATCCTCCTTGCTTCTGGTGAAGCCAAGTCCCCGTATATAGGTATCAAATTTCTGATACCACATCCTTGGTGACTGTTTTAACCCATACAGAGACGTCTTCAACCTGCATACCAGTTCTTTCTTACCCTTCACCATAAAGCCTTCAGGTTGCTTCATGTAGATCTCCTCTTCTAGATCCCCGTGAAGAAAATTTGTCTTCACATCCATCTGTTCTATCTCAAAATCAAATGCAGCAGTAACAGATAAAAGTAATCTAATAGAAGTAACCTTGGCAACAGGAGAAAAAATATCACCAAAATCAATTCCCGGCACCTGGGAATAACCTTTTTCTACCAACCGAGCTTTGTATTTCTCCACCTTGCCTTCTATATTCATCTTCTTCTTAAACACCCATTTTCTCCCAATGGGCTTCCTTCCAGCCGGCAACTCCACCAAATCCCATGCATCATTTTTGTGCAAGGAGGCCATTTCATAAACCATGGCCTCCTTCCATAATTTTCCATCCTCTGAATCTACTGCCTCCCTGACAGTTCTGGGTTCATCATCATTTATAGTTAAGGCAAAACCTGAACAAAAATCAGATGGACTATACCTTTCTGGTTGCCTTCTTTCCCGAATTGATCTTCTCAAAGCTGGAGTTTGTGGCTCTTCATCTTCTGGGTCTTCTTCTGTCGTAGAGTCTGATTCATCCTCCTTTAGCTCAAACTCTATCTTCTCAGGTTCCTTTGGTAGGACTTCATGTTTAACAACATATTTCACCTTTCTAAACACCACATCTACACTATACACAACCTTCCTTATTTCTAGCTTCCAATGCTTGTAACCTTTTAAACCATCCTTATACCCAATAAAGATGCAGCTTTAAGATTTATTATCCAACTTGGTCCTTTTCTCCTTTGGAACATTTACATATGCATCACATACAAATACCCTTAGATGTGAAAGAGAGGGTTTCTTACCAGTCCATACCTCATGTGGAGTCTTATCCTCCAACACTGATGAAGGTGATTTGTTAACCAGATAGCATGCAGTCTCTACTGCCTCTGCCCAGAATTCTTGTCCTAACCTAGTACCACTGAGCATGCTTCTTGCCTTTCATCATTGTTCTGTTCATTCTTTCTGCAACTACCATTTTGCTGAGGTGTGTATGGAGTAGTCTTCTACCGTGCTATACCACACTTCTTACAGAACTCTTCAAATTCCTTCTTGCAGAACTCCCCACCATTTTCTGTCCTCAGCGCCTTTATCTTCTTCTCTGTCTGGTTTTCCACCAGAGCCTTAAATTCTTTAAATTTGTCAAATACTTTAGATTTGTTCCTCAAGAAATATATCCATGTATTCCTTGAGAATTCATCTATTGATGAAACATAGTACACAGACTTTCCCAGTGATGGAACTGACACAGGTCCAAACACATCATTCTGCACAAGCTCTAATATCTTGTTCTCCCTCTTAGCACTAGAAGGAAAACTCACCTGACTTTGCTTCCCATATATACAATGTTCACATAAATTGAAATCCATAGAGAAATTAGACATACCTTCTACCATACCATTTCTATGCAGTATCCGAAGGCCTTTCTCTCCAATATGTCCAAGCCTTTGATGCCATAGCATGGTATTTTATCCAGAGACAACTAGGCTTTCCGATCCACTTTCAGGAACCATAGAACAGTTACACCCATCAATAAAAATGCTACCTTGTAGCTTATACAGAGTTCCAATTCGAACTCCCCGCATTAATGCCGAGTGCTCCCGAACCATCTTGCACACATCTTTCTCAAGCAATTTTACACCTGCATCATCCATCGTGCTTACATAAATCAGATTTCTGGCCAACGCAGGAATATGCAGAACACCGGGAAGTGTTCTAATCCTTCCACCTTGCAACTTTAGCTTGACCTTTCCACGTGAGAAGATTCTGGCCTTCATATCATCCCCTGGGAAGACATCACCACCATCATATTTCTCATACTTGCAGAACCACTCCCTATGGGGAGTGAAGTGAAAGGATGAACTTGAGTCATTCAACCATGACTCATGATATACATGTGTATTTGAAGAAGAAGCCAAATACACATCCCCACCTTCATCCGAGGTGGTTTTGCCTCTTAACGGAAATGGCTTCTTCGAGATCCTTTCCATGGATTTTCTGGAAGATTTAGATCTGCGTCTCAATTCTTTACATAGTATTATTTCCTTTCCGCATTTCAGTCACACCTTTACCCAAACTTTCATAAAAATTTAGATCTCCCTCTATATTTAGATCTCCCTCAAACATATTCCTTGTTTTACGTTGGGACCTTCCTCCGTACGAGATAAGGCATCTCCATTAGGCCCTCCATGTTCTCTTGTCTCCATTTCCCCTCCCAGACAACAAGGTAGAACAATATCATCAAGTTCAAGGTAGTTGTATTGCTACCTATTGCAATAACCAGACTTTCCCACGAGTCTGGTAGAGAGCACAACAAACTGATGCACTTATCTTCATCTGAGATTTTAATATCAACAGACGAAAACTAACTTACCACGGTATTGAAGGCGTTTAGATGCTCTATCACCGAGTCTCCATCCTTCATCCTCAGGTTATACAGCTTTTTCCGCAGGAACAACTTATTCACCAGAGACTTAGATTGATACAAAGTCCCTAGCTTGTCCCACAAGGTCTTCGCCGTAGCTTCCCCAGATACATTCAACAATACTGAATCTGAGACACACAACTATATTGTGCTCTTAGCCTTCCGATCCAATTTCTTCCAGTATTCATCTGACATTGCCGTTGGTTTAGTACCTGGATCTATCGCGATCCACTGATCTTTATCCACCAGCAGATCCTCCATCTTGAGCTTCCACAACTGAAAACTCTGACCATTAAATTTCTCGATCTCTATCTTCCCACTGCTCGCCATATTCTTTCACAGCAAGAATCGATCCTGCAGATCTCCCACTGAACAGGGTCTACCTCAGGCCCAAGCAAAAAACCCTCAGCAGCAAAGGCATCCCCTTGAAGCCGAAACAGCTCTGATACCAAATGTAGGTTTTAACCCTGAACAGAAATTATCTACACACGAATCTTATAACAGAAAATAAACAATAGCGAGAGCATAAAACATAAAATAGATAAACACAAAGATTTTCCCCTGGATCCAAAATCGGGACGACCAGCTTGATTTTCATTATATTCCTTTTAGTGTTACAACACACATATATATACATGCCGAAGCATACATAAACCCCAATCCATAAACCCTGGATTAGAACATAACCGTAGTTCCCTTGACCGGATCTACAAAAATACCAGGGGCCGAAAACCATCGTACCCCAATACCATGTGCAAAACCATGCACAAAACCATGGACACAGACTACCCGCCGGAAATTAAGGACCAAAAATTTTCGTCGGGGCGCTGCCCTGTGACCCCCCCGTTGCGCCCAGCAAAAAGGGGGGGCTATCGCCCCCCCTCTTACCCCCCCGCGCATGCTTAGTCATGGAAAGAATATAACACATACCCAACATTGGAATCGTGATCATTTATTTTCTTATGGTTACTTATATTGGAACTCATTTTTTGTAGTTCACTCATATGGGCTTAACTTGGAAAAGTGGTTTCCAAGGAGAAGCTTGCATCAAATGCATGTTTGTCCAAAGGAGGAACATGATTCTAAGTGGGAAGGTAATCAATCAGTTTTCCAAGCACCGAGGTATCGTTTTGGTACAACAAGGTGTTAATTAGTCAACAAGCAGCCAACAAGTGTTGGATTGGGTCAACAACAAAAGGAGAACATTGGTTGAAGTGCTAAGACATTTGCAAGGCAAGGCATGTTAGTGAGCCCAAGTGGTTGCCATGGATATTTTTCCAGGTAGAATCAAGTTGATAGAACTTGGGAAAGAGAAGAGTATTCAGCTCTCATCAGATAACCAAATTTTATGGGTCCAAAAGCCTGTAAGTGGGAAGGAGTGATCAAAAACTGAATTGGGGGAAAAAATTGCTAAAAATTCAAAGTGCTCATAATCACTCCAAACTAGAATGACCATATAGGTCTCATCTCTAGGAATCAGGCACACTTCGTTTCATCTAAAAGCGACTCCATATATGAAAGATAAAGCCTGTTGTCTGCTTGAACAAGTAGGCAAATTTTCAAAAAAAAGTCAAATAGGGTCAAAGAGGTCAATTTCTTGGTCAAAATTGGTTTTTATCTGGATAATAGAGTGTTGAAAGTGTCAAAATATGGTTGGCCCAAATTTCTAGGCTATGTGGCAATTTATTGTTGGTTTCTGGAGAACCAATGGGATGCTAACACATGGCTAGCATGGAGGCTGCCACGTGCCCCCCAAAGGCCAAAATATTATTAAGTCTTGGTCGAATATCATTTTTATATGGTGGGGAATTTTTTTATGTGGTGGACAGGCAGAGGTTGGGCTCGACCCCATGACCTCCCCCACAGTATGCACAGGTCTTACCGTTAGACCATTGTAAAGGTTCTTAACTATCAATGCAAACGAAACGTATTTGTTTCAAATTATGATTTACGGTGGAAGTAAATGGGGGCCATCCCCATCGCACAGGACCGTTGGCCCATGACTTATGGAGGAGGGCTTATTCTATTGTATTTTAAAGAGCATTAAAACACGTTTAATTAACCACTAAACACGTTTTAAAATACATTAATCTTTTTTAACGAGGATTTTGTTAAATGCGCTTAACATGCCTAAGCTCTAGTTTAAATCATGCTTAATTTTAATTAAACTTCAGTTGAGCCTTAAGTGTGGATTAGACCTAACTGGCAGAGTCCACCATTTTTGGCGAAACTCCCAAATGTGGCGAAGTTAAGTGGATTTTCTCCAGAATTAGTGGAGGTTTCCTAGGGAAAAATTGGTTAGGCCATAATTGGAGCATATTTCGACCAAATTAGGCTCAGAAAGAGTCAAACATAGATTATTTGGATGATTTCAGAATGATGGTGTAGGTTGCAGAGGTAGAGGATCACTTCTTTAAGTGTTTTTTCCAATTTTAAGTTTAAAGAAGCATAGGGCCACCAGGAGAGGAGGCCATGTCTAGATCACCTAAAGACCGTTTTCAGAGCTAGAAGAGTCTAATTTGAGGTTTTTGGGTCTTCTAAATCCAATGGAGCAGTTTTCAAAGCCATTGGAGAACTTTATGATCATGTAATAATATAATTGACCATTAATCTAAAGAGGTCCAATCCATTGAAGCAGGTCCATGGAGATGTAGCCCAGGAGGGGTGAACTCTGTTATCAGCTATTGTGTAATGTGTTTGCTATGTATTACACTATCTTCAATTTAATTTTTGTTATGAGTTTTTTAAAATCTAATTTAATTAATAAATTTCTCATAAAAGACACACAAACTTGACACATAAACCCTCTCATAACTTGCTAATTTGAGACGATCCTTAACCACACTTTTATTTTACTGATGAGGAAGCTAGCACAACAAAACTAGTTTGTACATATTCAGATCAAAAGTGTGCATCACATGGCCCTTCAGGATCATGGATGGGAAGTGAAAAGAGTGACAAATTACTATGTAGCAAATGCCTCTTAAAGCATGAAGGCATAATAGAGAGTGATGGGTGAAATGCTTTATGAACCGAGGCAAGGACTATGAACATTGTCGAGAGACCTGCAAAATAAATCACAATTAAATACGTTACATATATGATATAAACATGCCTAAAATCATATCTTTGAAAAGGAATCAAATAACACATGAACCCATGGCATGGTCACAGCCATCCGTATTAAATAGGTAATGGAAATGGATCCACGGTACGGGTGAAACCATCCATATAGAAAGGATCATGTGTACAATCATGAATACAAAATAACTCCAAGCAACCTGGATAATAACAAATGTGATCCATGGTCTTCGTCTCTAGATCTATCTGCCCAATGTATGAATCTAACCATGTGAAAATATATGCTGATGTCGAACATGGTAGAAACCACCTGATTACCGATGAATGAAGTAAATCATTAACAGGCACGAGAGAAACCACCAATAATGACAATGGCCCTCAAGGTATGATAATACAATCCACAAGTGTGAATGAATTTGTTAAAGTCAAGCACTTGCAGAATCATCTGATCGAAGGCCAATGAGGTGAACCTATCGTCGAACGTGAAGAACTTGCCATTAAGTTGTGCAAGCTCCAAGGTATTGAAAAGGAATAACTAAATCATCTTCCTGGATAATGAGCTGAAGTAGATAGGAAGTGATTCATCGAAGTAGGTTCATAATTATTCCCACATCATCAACAAAAAACAAAGGATATATAAAGATGATAGGAGTTATTCAGGACGGTTAAAAACAAGTTCAAATAAGCAGAGGATGTTTGAATTATACGGAGGAATTCTCTTGAACATATTGGTGACATGACTCCAGAGTGTGGCAATATTTAAATCAAAATGGTATCAGAGGTCATGATGATGAAAAATAATGATCGAATGAGAGGAAAATGGATTTCCCAAACCCAGGAATGAAAATGATGAATGAAGGATATCCCAAACCGGACATGAGATGCAGATGAGTGTCATGTTCAAGAGTGACATGCTTCCTAGAAACACATAGGAAGTTCCACTTTCAATTCCCCCCCCCCCCCCCCGCCTTATTGCTAATGAGTACCCCTTTATTTTTGATAGCCAGCATGAAGAGAATATCATATGTTGATCATGTAAGTTCAATATTTGAATGAATCCATCATAGTAAGTTTAACGAGTCCTAGGAAGGAGTAACTCAGTCTCGCCATGGTGTCAAGTCTTTCACCATTTAATTTTTTATGAGTCTAACAGAAGAGAAACTCAGTGTCTTTTTCACGTTTAGGGAGTTTGAAAAAGAAACAGAAAATAAAACTCCATCACGTCCCATTTTGTAAATCGTCCCTCGAATCCGTAAAGGTAGAAAACAATATCTGAGAAAAACTCTTGACCATGTTTGATCAAGGTATTCATTTTTTGTAAATAGTTAATATCAGCCTGAAAAAGGGGTAAGCATATACTGAGACCACGTCAATTCATTAAATTTAATGAGTTTGAAATGACAAGTACTCGACAATGTTTTCATTTTCTGAGAGTCAGAAAAGAGCTTAAAGATGACTCCTCCTGGAGGAAAAAGTGGTATAAAGAGTAGCAACTAGTTCCGGGGACGATGGAACTACTAAAAAATGCGTAAAGGTCGAGAGGCTGGCTAATAAGACCACTCATCACAGTGGTTCCTCAAGAAAGGGTAAGAACAACCAAGTGACAGTGAATGATCGTCCAAACAGATGGTGACGATGGAATGAGAAAACAAAGGCTCATTTGGCAAAAGAGGAAGATAAAATGGAAACCATGAGAGATGTATAAGAATGAGGATGGTTTGATTTTTACACAAGCTTGAAACAAGAAATTGTGCTTCAAATTGGTTTCATTTTTTCACAAGCTTGAAACAAATAAAAAATATGCTTGGAATAAGTTTGCATGCCCCAAGCATAATGACTCGATTCGAGGTACATGCCCCCTAAGCTTCATCTCATTCACCTACATAGACTACTGGTTACTAACAGGTGGAGGGAATGAAGGTTGATTTACGAGATCAAGTGAAAGACTCGATTGGAATTTTACGAGAGCTAGTCAAAGACTGGAATTGAAAGGGGATTTGTTTAATTTTTTAATGAGCTTGACACAGTAAAAGAACTATGCTCATGACACATTGTTTCATTTTTTAACGATATTGATAGAAGAAAAGGAACTTTTCTCAAGCACCTTGTTTCATTTTTTAGGAAGATTGATATAAGAAAAGGAACTTTGCTCCAAAGACCTTGTTTCATTTTTTAAGGAGCTTGACACAAGAAAATGAACTCTACTCCAAAGATCTTGTTTCATTTTTTAAGGATATTGACACAAGAAAAGGAACTCTACTCTAAAGCCTGATCATGGCCCATAAAATTTCATGGCTTCCAAGAGGTTATCATCATATGGGAGAACAACACTCTGGAAATCAGGATCCAATGCCCCCAGTACATGATGCACTGTATCACTGAACTAATCATTAGCAGATGTAAGCATGGAATAGGTGGCCACATAATTGACTTGTGGCGAAGATGATACCACTGGCATGTAAGGACCATTAAGGGATGATGGTTGATTAGGATTCAAGTTAGGACCATTGAATGACAACTGATAAATGGTCATAATTATTCCTTCATGTGGGAAACACATCAGACGAAAGGGAGAAGAGACAAGATCCCCCGTGACATAATTATAGTCATGCCTAAGGAGTAAGTTAAAGTCCAAAGGTCCTTGGACAACCATCACATATATATAGACAATATTTCCTCCAAAATTAATAGGAAACTTTGGAAGGATCCCTAACGGTTGACTATTTCCTCTGTTAAACACTAACATATTCTGGGTAACAGGCACAATTTGTGGAGAACCGAAAGCTTTCCAAGTAGTTGAGGACGGAATACTAACAGATGCACCTTCATCTATTATTGTGCTAGGAACGACCACATTATAGGTCTGTACTATGATCTCAAAGGGCACGTAAGAGTGAAGAATATATCATGTCAATCGACTCCAATCAAAGGAAGCAACCTGACTACTTGGAGGGGGTGTCGTGGGAATGGGATAAATGCCCCCTTGTGTTATGGGAATGGAAGGATCACCCTCCTGTACCATGGGAATGGGAGTATTTCCCTCCAATTCATGGGAATATGAATAAATAAAAAGAAACTAAGTGGTAAGAGGTTCACTCTCTACAGGAAATACTTGATCAATTGAAGGTGGAATTAGGTTGATTGTTTTCTCAACCAATGGTTGGTCTGGAATGGACTCATGAGATTCACTTTCAGAGAGATTGGGATTGACCATAGATGAATTTTGATTAATCACTTGATCAAGTAGGGGAGGATTAGTAAAAATCTTATGATAACCAGTCAGAAGTCGCAGCTGAGAATTTGTAAGGCTATCCAATAATTTTCAGGCTTCGTCCATATAAGGAGAAAGGTGAATGGGATCATTCCCTTCACACAAATTACAAGGAAATTTGACTTTCCCCTTTTTCCCATGGGCCTTACTATCACTAGTTGATGTTTTGTCACCAGCATGATATCCATAGGTTGATGAAAAACATTGATGTGAGCCGATGAATCATACTTCTAATATCATGGGAATTCCAGGAAAATCCATAAGAAGGTGATCACCCTTACATAACTTGCAAGTGAATTTGAATTTGAGGGACTGAATGGAAGATTTTTCAACATCAGTTCCATTGGTAGCAATGGTTGTTGGGTTGCCCCCTTGCTTATTTTGCTTCTTTTTCTTCATCCTCCTCTTCTTATTCTTAGCTTCTTGGTTACTAGAATCCAGACTTTCACCAGGCGAAGAGGAAGAACGGGGTGAAGAAATAGGCGAAGAAGGTGAGGGGTCAACCTTAGGATCAACATGAGGTTGACACTGTTCAGGTGGAGGCGAAATTGGTTGAGAATAAGCCATGGCATATGGAACCATGGGGGTTGAAAATAACCAAACTGGAAAACCAATGGTTAATCCCCGGAGGGACAACATTGCCATATAGGGAGCGCCAAAATTTCCAAAAGAAGGAAAAGTAACAGGAGTTATGCACGGGTAAAATATTATCGTGGACAGTTAATTTTAGAATTAAACAAAACAAATCAAAAGAGGTAATCTAGGAAAAAGGGTTTACCAAGTATCCGTGAGCTGCAATATACACCTTGATAGGAAAATTATAGAATAAATTACCAAGGACTTAACGTACTACATCCAATCTCCCCAAATGTTGTGTTTGGTGTATCACATCTACAAGGCGGCTGACTCAGTTATCTATAGCAGGTTTGCAACCTAGTGGGGTCTCCCAATATATACTTGACAGTACATGGGATTCTAGTCTGTAGTAGCGTTGTCTAATATGTAACAGTACGATGAGAACATCCCCTTATACTTTTCATACGTGGAGCATAGTCCTATATACTTCCATACATGGGACATGATATCACCCTTGAAATGTAACACATACTGTTAGCGAAAATTGCTACGCTTAATGATGCCGGAACACATCTCTGGCCTAGACCTCTAGATTTTTTTGTTAATTCCAATTTCTCCTTAAGGTTAATTGAATAAATTTTAAATTTGATCTTCGATTATGTTTCAATTTAGGGCTCAATAGCGATGTCACCTAAATTCCTACAATGTGGCTAAATGCAAAAAGAAATCTGTTTTGTTTCAATGAATTCTAAACTAATGAGGGAGAGAGTGCAAACAATAATTCAACAAACAAGGAATGCAACAAGCAATGATGCCCCCCAACTAGCTCAAAATCACTGAAATGCAACTATAAAATGAATTCACTTTCACTATTCCCAAATTCAATCTTACTCAAAACAAAATCACTTATTTCTCACTATGATGCGCTAATTATATTTTTTTTTCTTTACTTTGGATGCTCAAATGAAAACTAATGCAATCATTGAACTAATCAAAGAAAAACTAACCAAACAAACAAAGACTTGGAATGAAAATTTTCTTTCACTTTCTCTTTCGAATGGGAAATTGTTTCGAAAGTACTTGCATGAAAATGACTTTCACTTTTTCTTTTCAAAATAAATAAAAAACAAACATACACTTCCAAGCTTGTAAATCAAATAATTGTAAACTATGTTTGGCTATTAAATCAAAGGAGATTCCAAAGTGAAAAAAATGACTTAGTGCAAGTGAAAACAACTTTTCAAATACAAGCCAAAAGCAATACGAAATGACGTTTGGAATGATTGTAGCAGAGCTCTTCAGACAGAGCCAATGGGTCTCTTAATGACACACACAAGTGAAAAGTGAAGGAAAATTGACCTAGAAACCCTAGAAGACAATGTAACTTCACCCAAACAAAATGAGGATCAAAGAGACAAGTTAATCACTTCAAGCAAAGAAAACAAACTAAACATGGTGGTACCTGATCATACCAAAACAGGAAGACACTACAGAGGCCATGACATACTGGGAAATAACAGGGAAACCCTAATTTTTTCCAATCTCAGGGATCACCGCGCCTGTGAAAGGAAGAATCATGCTAAAAGGCATATCAGCATGACTGTTTTATATAAAAAAATGCTGAGGACTCTTCTGTGAGAACACAAAATTTTTTGAGCGAGAAACAAATGAAAAATAAAAATAATTTCAACAATCAAACAATACTTGACACTCTAAATAAAAATCAAACATTGTGCAGATCTACAGAGACTTAAACAGCCTCAGATCTTAACGATCGGCCAAACTGATCAAAAAACAAAATTGGAAAAGGATGGGCAAAGAGCTTATAGCTCCGAGTGGAGTCACCAATTTTGTTTTCAAGACAATCCCCTCTGCGAAAAAGGTGATGTCACTATCCCTAGAGTGGGTCTATCAACGCACGAGACTATCTAACGAACCCTTTCCTAGCTTGTACTCAAAACGAAAGAGGAAGAAAGATATCCTACCTCTTCCTGATGCTATCGTTCGGTTTTTTGATGAAGGCCTTGTATCCACGATCCTTTAGGCTTGCTCCTAAGTAGTTGTGATGTTCGAATAATTGTAGGAGATCAAGAGACAACAACAAACAACATGATAGGATACATATCATACATCAAATACAAACTACCTAAGAATTCAAGGAGTATTAGGCTACTTGCATAGATATCTATAAAAATATGGAAAGTGAAACATCCAATGTATTATTAATGTATAAAGAGGAAGCATACAACCGTGGCCTTGATGTTGGAGACCCCCTTTTGTGATGTCCAAGTCCAAACCGAGGCTCTTCAAGCAATCCTTCTCCCAAGTGACAATTTGGGCATTATCTCAGCATAAGGATGCAAAGGATTATGATCAGGCTAAATCAACAATGACCAACCAGTAGTGGAAGGATTGGATTATATTTATAGGAAGGGAGAGGGAGTTAGGAGCCCATAAAAGAAGGAGGAAGGCTCACTTCTCAAGGAAAAATCCCCTGTTGATAATATCAAGAGCTCCAAATGAGAGAGCTCAACCATATCTCCACCCAAAAATATCCATCTCGTCGTTCTGGAATCTTCTTTTACATGACGCTTCTTCTCCATTTGAGGAAACACTACTGAAAGGGTCCAGCATGGTTTTTCCATTAATAAGGGCGCTAATAGTGTTGAGCCCCAAGATTTTTCTTTCTTCCATCATACTTCAATCCATTTTCTTTTGTCCATTGTTATCCCAGGCTCAAATGATCAATGAAATTAGTTAAAATTGCTTTAAGAATGGATATCATGGCTAACTTGCTAAGTTTTGTGATTTTGTCATTGTAATACATTTTGAACTGAAACTAGCTACAGAATGCAGACATTCCGTAGCTAGTTGCCAATTCTGCAGCTGTCTTCACGTTCAAGCATGTTCCAGGTGTCCTCTCAGGAAAAGCCACACATGGGTATATTCCACATCATGTCCTCAGCGTTTGTTGCTCACCATGAAGAATGAACAGAATTCTTGACGTGGTTTGTACGTGGGAATTCACACAAGGAGGCAGACTCCTAATAGGACAAGGACAGTCCAGATGTCCTTTGTCACTTTACGCTGCCATATTTAGATTTCTAGTACGATTTTGATATGAAAAGACAATGATTCCCGTATTATCTCAAGTTCTGTTATGAATATTTGTTACAAATGTACTCGGGAAACCGAGAGACAAAGGGGGGGATTTTTGATTAGATTTCGTGGATTGACTGCTATATTTCTGAAGACCGAGAATACTCTGTTTTAAGTTATTTTCCTTTAATGAAGAAGACAACATTTCTTTGAACGCGTTGAGTTGATCTTGAGCTAGATTTCGTGCTACTCTGGTGGTAGAGGGCCCCTGCCTCCTGAGCAGCTTTACTTTTGCAATTTAGATAAGTATCTCAGTTTGTTTTCAAGTTTTTGAAGTTTACGTTCATATTTAATTTCATCAATCATTATAGCTATACTTGTTATAATAAACTCTTCCAAAAGATCATTACGATGGATAAGAAATGGCTGTAGTGTTATAGATTTTATTTGCAATTCCTTTCGTTCATTATCACAGTTAAAATTACTCTAGTAAACTCTTCCAAGATATCATTATGATGACTAAGGCATAACTATGATACTGTAGGTTTTATTTTCTTGTTTACACTAAGTAGCATAGCTAATCCTACTCTTAAAAAGCTCTTCCAAAACATCATAACAATGAGTAGGAAATAGATGTGATGTCTTAGTTTTTAATTGTATTTTCTTTCAGTTTTTATGTTTGTATTCAATTGCATTGAATTGTACAGCCAGGATTGTTCTAACAAGCTCTTCCAAAATACCACTCATGATGAACGAAACAGGCTGTAGAATCCCATAGATTAATTGCATGATAACTTAGTTAGAAGCACTCCGGAGGCAAATTGCATTTAATTCATGCTCTGTTATTTCGTTTCAAGTTTGATAATGGATTTTTAGTTTAGCACTGTTCACTATAGACTAGTAGCACTCTAGTTCAGTTCTAGCCTAGCTCACTGTATTTACATTCCACGTTTCATTTCCATCCATTGCATTTTAAATTGCATTAGTTGTTAAAATTAAATACCACGGTCTTCATTATTTACAAAACTTCTTTTGTTCCAAACCTATATTAACTCATAATCATCTGGACAGAAGATAGTATCAGTCTAAGGCCTGGAGTACTTTTGTAACCTTTTTACCATTTCACAAACAAGCCTTTCCTCAAAGACTATTCTAAAAGGAAATCTATAACTTTTGAGTGAGGTTTAGTGGTGTTAAACTAAGTTGCAGAATAGAATTAGGAGCTAATTTTAGAGTAGAGATCTTATGATGTTACAAATGTTCTTTTCCAAATATGTTTCAATAAACCTTTAATCATGGATGAGATGTTGTATCATTATAAGTTGATTGTTTAATTGTTTAGTTAGGAGAATTTTATTTACACTTAGCTGCCCATTTCTCAAGCTCTTCCAAAACATCTTTAATGAATGAATTGGACAAGTTAAGTTCATGTTGTGATTTATTTTCTTGAAGTCGTTATCAAGCTTTGTATTTTGCTAAGTCATAGTTTAGGTTTGGTTCTGTTTCAGTATTTGCATTTGTCATTTGTCATCAATAATTTAGGCTTCACTTTGTTTTTAACCAGTAGCTTCTTTCCACCAGCATTTAGTTCTTTCCCTTGTGAACATAAAACCATAAAAAACCCAAAAAAAATCATAAAACACTAGACACAACGCAGTAAGAAACAAACACCTAGGCACATACAGTGCACCACACTTTAGCAGTTTACCAACCCTGGTTGAAAATTAAATGAACTCAATTTAGGAGACTAGGTTGAGCACAAACATTTTGGTGCCGTTGCCGGGGAAGTGAAAACTAGGTAGCCTTGTTTCTTAACTCCCAAAAACAATGATATGCGTAGAGAGAGAGACTCAAGGGGTAGATTCATAAGAAGCAGAAGCAGAAGTTTGATTCCTAGAACACCACTTGTTTCACCTAGACCAAGAACTAGTACACCTTCAACTCAGACCCATATTCTATCCTTTCCTGATCCTAGACTTCTAGAAGACTTAAGATCAGATATTCCATTAGAGAGACCTTCCACTTCATCCACTGAACCTGTCTTAGAAGAAGATTCAAGGACTCCTGTTAGGGACACAAACTTTTCCACTTCCACAGAAGAATCAACCATGGCAGAAGAAGGGGGAGGAGGAGTCTTTAATGGAGAACACACATTATTTGGAGGGGGTAGAGGTAGAGGTAGAGGTGCATAAGGAGAAGGAGGTAGAGGAAGAGGTAGAAGAGAAATGGGAAGCTCTTTTGGGTTTCCTATAGTAGATGAAGAAACCAATACAACCATGAAAAACATTTCACCCTCTGTCCTTCCAAACTTCTATGGAATTAAAACTGAAGATCCTGAAACCTTTCTATTTGAATTTGAAGTCCTATGTAGAACTTATGACTACTTACAAGATGCTCAAAAACTTAAACTATTTCCTTCAACATTGAAAGGAGCAGCATTGAAGTGGTTTATGAGTTTGATCAATATTTCTATTAGGACATGGGAAGACATGAAACAAGCATTTATAGAGAGGTATTTGGATTATTGTATGCCAGTCAATCATAAGGAGGAAGTGTTTAAGATGTTACAAAAAGAAGATGAAAACTTGGAAGATTTGTTGGAGAGATTTCATTACAACATCAAAAGAGAAAAAATGGAAAACTTAGATCAAGACACCTTAAAAGCTCTTTTGTTGAAAACAATTAGGAATGAATGGTTGGATATCCTTAACATGATGGGAAAAGGGGATATATCACAGCTCACATTACCTGAAATATCTGAGTTATGTATCAACCTTTCAAGAGGGAAATCTAAAACTGTAAAAGGTCTAAGAGATCCTGCTCTTGCAAGGGCAAGTAAGTGTGCTTCTGGGACAGTAAGTAGGTCAGAAATAGGACATTTGCTTGATGATTTCAAATCTGACATCTTAGGGAGTCTTAGTGAAAAAATAGACACCCTTAAGTTACAAAACAAGAAAAATGTTGAATCTGATGCCTTAGCAATCTTTTGTCCCAAATGTAGAAATAAACATGCCTTGAGAGAGTGCCCTTTGGATGCAAAAGTTGTAGAGACCTGTGTCATTTGTTCTGAAAAACATGAGACCAAGAATTGTCCTTCCCTTCCTGGTCTCAAAGCTGTCTTTCAAGAGGAAACTCCTACAAATTACACAGAATCTCTCAATTTTGTCTCTAGAAGGCCTTGGCAAGGACCTCAAACACAAAGATTCCATGATCAAATGTATAACCAACCTCCACCAAATTGAAATTCTTGGCAGCAACCTTGGCCTCAATTTCAAAATCAATCTTGGGCACAAGGAGCACAAAGTCCCTATGGAAGATACTCTCAGTACTATCAGTATCCACCATCCTATCCACCATACCCACATTTTTCTCCTCAAAATCCTCAACAAAATTTTCAAAAAAATCCTCAACAACATCATCAGAACCTACCACATCAAAATCAACCACTTCCATTACCATTTCCTCAAAAATCAAATCAGTTGCCTGCTCAACCCATACCAAACCCCAACAATAAAAATCCTCAAAACACATACATGATAGAAGGCCAACAGTTTCCAACTTATTTAATTACTCCTTTAGACCTTAGTGATGTTCAACTTAGGTCTGGAAGAATACTTGAAAAGAGGAAACCTTCTGTGATCATACAAGAACAAGATAACTTTGAGGAAGATTCTCTACGGGTGAATAAAAGTCTTGAGGAAGACACATCTTTTCAAGACCCAAACACTGAAAAATTAAAGCAAAAAGAACCAATAATCTCAACTCCTGTATTAGAGCAGCCATCAACATCTACTTCTACACCTCCCTTTCCAGAAAGATTACAAATTGATAGAGGTGTAGAAAAACAAATTATGGTGCCTAATTATGATTTCCTAGATGAGCCGAGAAATTTTTGTATTAAGATCCCATTATTGCAAGCCATCAAGGAAATTCCAATCTTAGCAAAGACAATAAAGGAGTTGAACATGAAGAAAACAAGAAAAAGAATAAGAGAGACAAAGAAAATTCAACTAGCAGGAAAAATAGCAGATATCATGATAGGTAAGATTGCTATTCCAAAGTATCTAGACCCAGGAAATCCAGTTGTTAAAATTCACATCAATGGAATTGAGATCCAAAACACACTCATTGATTTAGGAGCAACAATCAATATCATGAGTAGACAAATCATGGATAAACTGAAACTTCTTAATCTTCTCTTTACACCCACATTATTACAATTAGCAGACAGATCTGTGATTAAACCAGATGGGGTAATAGAAGACATTCCAGTGTCCCTAGATTCTTGGGAGTACCCTGTGGATTTCATGATCCTAACTCCTAAGAATAATCTAGGAGGGCATCCTGTTATATTAGGAAGACCTTGGTTGGCTAAGCCGATGCTTTCATTAGTTGTAGATCTGGTGATATGTACATCTCTGATGGTAGTTCAACTAAGAAATTCACTCTGTATCCTCCAGCTAGGACAATTACAAATTTAGATGATACTCAATGGATAGATGATGAAGAAGACTTACAACCTCTCTTCACAATTTCAGAAATTAGTGAAGATAATCAAATTCTGAATACTCTAGAAAACTTTGAATCCTCTTCTAGAATACAAACATGAACCATTTCAAGAGGGATCCAACATTGAGTTTTTGTCATCAAGACAGATGTCTCTTCATTCTATGGATAAATTTGGCAGCTCTACAAGTGAGATATTTCCAGGCAAAACTTTGAATATAAACAAAAACCTAGAAAAATCTCAACAAGAAGAGTTAGTCAAGATATTACAGAGACATTCTTCTGCATATGCATGGGAGTACACCGACATGAAAGGGATAAGCCCCAAGACTTGCACTCATCACATCTATATAGAGGAAAATTGTAAACCAATCAGACAACCTCAAAGACGGATGAATCCAAATCTTAGGGAGATTGTTAAAGAAGAATTGCAAAAATTGTTAAATGTCAAATTCATCTATCCCATTTCAGATAGTCAGTGGGTTTCTCCTTTGGTAATTGTGCCAAAGAAAAATGGTAAATGGAGGGTATGTGTTGACTACCGGGAATTAAACAAAGCTACTCTTAAAGACCATTTTCCCTTACCTTTCATAGATCAAGTGTTAGATACATTAGCTGGCAAAAAGTACTTCTCATTCCTAGATGGGTTTAGCGGTTACAACCAAATCCAAGTAGCACTTGAAGATCAAGACAAAACCACATTTACCTGTCCTTGGGGTACCTATGCTTACCGAGTATTGCCATTTGGATTATGCAATGCACCTGCAACATTCCAAAGGGCAGTATTAGGAATTTTTTCAAATCTAATACATGATTGTGTAGAGGTATATATGGATGATTTCATAGTTTATGGAAACACATTTGAAGAAGCCTTAGAAAACTTGGAAAAAGTTTTAAAGAGATGTCAAGAAGAAAATCTTTCACTCAGTCATGAGAAATGTTTCATGATGTTTACTGAAGGTATTGTTTTGGGGCATCATATTTCAGGGGATGGGATTAGAGTTGATGAGTCAAAAGTTGAAGTCATCTCTAACTTATCTATTCCGAGTTGTTAAAAATATGTTAGGAGTTTTCTAGGATTTACAGGATATTATCGGAGGTTTATAGAAAACTTCACCAAGATAGCATCTCCACTCTTCAAATTACTTACCAAAGACTGTGAATTCAAGTGGAATTCTGATTGCCAGTTAGCCTTTGAGACCCTAAAAACAAAAATTTATGAAGCACCTATCTTAAGGGGACCTAACTGGAAGTTACCTTTTCATATCTCAACATATGCCTCTGATACAGCTCTAGGAGCAGTATTGGGACAAAAAGACCTGATTCCCTATGCCATCTACTATACCAGTAAAAATTTGACTCCTGTGGAGTTAACTATACTGTAACTGAAAAAGAGTTTTTAGCTATTGTTCATGCCATAAACAAATTCAGACACTATATAATAGGCTATGAAACTTTTGTTCACACTGATCATTCAGCAATTAGATACTTAATGAACAAATCAATTACTAATGGCAGAGTCATAAGATGGTTATTTCTTTTACAAGAATTTAACATTACCATTCTAGATAGGCCTGGAAAACAAAACACAGTAGCTGATTTCCTATCTAGACTCCAAAACATCAAAGATAACACTCCAGTTGAAGATCAATTTCTTGATGAATATCTTTTTGCAATTTCTACTCAAACTCCTTGGTTTGCTGACATTGCTAATTATTTAGTTTCAGGAAAATTTCCTTCAATAATGAATGCAAGAGATAAAAGAAAAATCATTTATGACAGTGCAAAATATTCATGGGTTGCTAATGAGTTGTACAAGACAGGTCCAAATTTGATCATTAGGAGATGTGTTCAGGAAGATGAGATGCCTGAGATTCTTAAAGCATGTCATGATGAACCTTGTGGCAGACACTTTGCTGATAAGAGGACATCCTATAAGATCCTTCATTTAGGATATTATTGGCCATCCTTGTTTAAATATGCTAAAGAGTATGTCAAAAGGTGTGACAGTTGCCAAAGGGTAGGGAAACCTTCTCCTTCAGGTGAGATGCCATTACAACCTCAAGTACATATTGAACCTTTTGAAAAATGGGCTTTGGATTTTGTAGGACCTATTAGTCCTCCATCAAGACAAAAGAGATATATATTAGTTTGCACTGATTATGTTACCAAATGGGTAGAGGCCAAGCCATTACTTTTTGCTAATGAAGCATCTGTAGTTAATTTTCTTTTTTAGGATATTTTTACTCGTTTTGGTGTCCCAAGGGAAATTGTTACAGATCAAGGAGCTCAATTTACATCGAGGCTAGTGGAACAAATGATGGAGAGGTACAAAATCAGGCATAGAAAATCTACTCCTTATCATCCACAAGAAAATGGTCAAGTGGAATCTACTAATAAGGTCATTGAAGAAATCCTAACAAAGACTGTTCATTTACATAGAAGAGATTGGGTAGATAGGCTTCCTGAAGCCTTGTGGGCCTATAGAACTACATGGAGAAACACAACAGGCCATACTCTTTATGAACTTGTTTATGGAAAGCAAGTTTTGTTTCCCATAGAGTTCCAGATTCAAACTTTCAAAATGGCAGTTCAGCTAGGACTTGATTTAACAGAGGCACAAAAGCATAGATTGGAGCAAATTAATGAATTGGATGAGATCAGACAAGATGCAGTTCAGAAAACAAGTCTAGTCCAACAGCAAAGGACTAGATGGCATGACAAGTACATCAAAGAGAAGAAGTTCAAAGAAGGTGACTGGGCTCTCTTGTTTGATTCAAAATTCAAGGATTTTCAAGGTAAATTTCAAACACATTGGCTTGGGCCATATGAAATTGTTAAAATTTTTTACAATGGAGCAGTAAAAATCAGAACAATAGATGAAGAAGAGTTCACTTTTCTTGTGAATGGCCATAGATTGAAACTGTATCACAAACCACTCTCAAGAGAAGAATTTGTCAAGAAGTTCCAGGAAAACAGTGATGTGAAGTTAATGAAGAAGAATCTTTCTTCTTCATCAACTTGATTGAATTTTCTGAAAGCATTTCTTTGAAAAAAAAAAAGAAAGTATAAACATGAAAACCAATCACTGATTGGCATGTTTATACAGAAAAGATAGGGTGAAAATCAGAGTCTTTCTGACACTCTAACTTTTCCATTTTGTTTATGCAAGCAGCTATTACAAAATCATAAGTTCAGATCCATTTCACTTATGATCCATCTCATTTCATTTCATTCCATTTACTTATCCATCCATACTCCATTTCATTCATTCATTCATACTTCACTTCATTCCATATTTCATTCATCTCATTCCATACTTCATCCACCTCATTTCCATATCAAAATTTAAAGTTTGATGTCTTTCTGCAATTGAATAACACATTTCATGAATTGCAGACCATTTCTTATATTTTTCCACTCCATTTCATAAATTGTAATCCATCCCACTTCATCATTCACTTCATACATATCCCATTATACCATATTTCATCATCTATCTTCACTCATTCCATATAATATTCCACTTATATTCCAAACCACTCCATTCCATGATTAAAGTTCTCTACAAGTACATTCTGCAGCTAAACACATATTCTGCAGCTAATCAGACTTTCCACAGCCAGACAGTGATTCCGTAGCCACAGATTCTGAAGGCACTGATCAGCAAACATTTGAATTGCAACAAGATGATCCGGTATATCCATGAACAAGAAAAATCAAGAAGGATTATGAAGACTCACAAAGTAATGATTTCCAGAGGAGAACAAAGCATATAAAGACCACAAAAAGCAGATGAAAAGCAAAGGTAAAAAGTTCTGATTATAATGGCATATCATGAAAAAATTTAGTATAGTCTAGTTATGAATCATTCGAAAAGTTGTTTTGATTATTTTTATTGATCATGCCAAATATACCCTCCGCAAAACTTTGGATAAAAATCCTTAATTTCAAATCCTATACCCAATCATCATTTAAAAATTTAAGCAGTTAAAATGCTGAAGTGATTGATTTTCTCACGTCACCCAGCCAAATCATTTAATGATGATTTTTGAATCCGTTACAAAATATCTCCGCGGTCTTTTCACTCATTGATTTGTTTTCTTCACCTCACTTCATTAACTCGTTCCGTAACCACTCCCTATTACTCCATCCCGTAGCCAACCCTTCATCATTTCATTCTGTAAAACAGAGGTATCTCTATCACCGTGAGCAGAGGTATATTAGTTTGAAAGTTGAAGCCACTGTCACCAAGAAGCAGAGGTATATCAACTTGAAATTTGAAGCCATTGTCACCGTGAAGCAGAGGTATATCAGTTTGAAGATTGAAGCACTGTCACCGTGAAGAAAAGGAGTATTAATTTGAAGGTTGAAGTCATTGTCTCTGTGAGCAGAAAGAGTACTAATCTGAAGATTGAAGAAGAAATTATGGGCCTCATCGTGAGAACTGAACCAGTAGGCACAAAATACCTGGAAGGATACCCTCAAAGCAGAGAAATGTTGCAACAAGCAGGATGGCTGCAATTCCTTGAAAAATTTAATGGCTTCCACAAAGAAGTTACTAAAACGTTTGCAAGATCATTCAAGGGAGCCGAGGTTGAAGTTGGAGACATTAAATTCACTGTCACAGAGGTTTTTATTGCAGAAGCAACAGGATTGCCTAGACATGGAGAAATATGGTTTAAGAACAGAGAATTTCATAATGAATCATGGAAGCATATCCTCAAGTCACCAGGTATGGATGTCACTGTGTTTAAAAAGGGAATTCCAAGCTCTGCATTAAAGAATAAATGGAGAAACATGTTGCTTATCCTACAAAAATTTATCACTTGTGAAGGTAGATATGGTACTTTCTATGTTTACCATATTAGGTTGATAATGCATCTCCTAGAAGAAGAGCTTAATTTGCCCTATTTCTTGCTTCAAAGTTTAAAGAAAATGGCTTCAAGTGTCCAAAAGAGAATTCAATTCCTAGAGACAACCCTATATCACCATGGGTTAGTCAAGATTTTGATTGAGCATCATTTGAGCAAAATAGGGGATAATTGGGATGATTTCTTGGTGAGAAATCACTTTGAGGAACCAAAAGAGCCTTCACCTGAACATCAGCCTACAAAGAGAAGAAGAAAATGGAGAGCCTCTAAAATTGAAACTGACAAAATAATACAGGAAAGTAGTGAAGAAATAATCTCTGAGAAGTTGACTCAGATTAAGAGACAGCTTAAGGAAGAAAGGGTAATCAGAAAATTTGCCACAGAAAAAGGAGAGGGACCATCCCAGCCGAGAAGGAGCCATAGACTCAGGGGGAAACTAAGGAAAACACAGATCAAACAAACCGGGGTGATAAACATAGAAGATGAGGAAACATCTATTGAAGAAGATTTTGATGAAGAAGCCCCTGAAATTGACCCTGCACAGCAATAAATTTATAACTATGTTGAAACATTGGAAAGGAAAGCTTCAGAGAGTAGAGATAGAACCCCTAGTCCTCCACTGTCCGAAATAGATGTGTTAAGAAGAGATAGGTATGAGCTGGAAGTAATTAATAGACATATCAGGACTGAGAATGATATTCTGAAGGAACAAGTTAAACTAAAAACCAGTATGAACTCAACCCTGTCTCTACAAATGGACAAAGTGGAAAAGGCTAATGAAAAGTTGAAAAAGAGGAACAAGAATTTAATCAGGGCACTTACCAATTTAAGATTCAAGTTAGTCATCAGGAAGCCCAGAAGGCCTTTAACTTCCAGGCAAAGAAGAAGAAGAGGGTTGGATGCTCTTGCAGAAGTCTCCAAGTTTATGGAATAAGTTGCATGAGGACATGCAAGAAGTCAGCAGTGGGGGTATGTTGAGCCCCAAGATTGTTCTTTCTTCCATCATACTTCAATCCATTTTCTTTTGTCCATTGTTATCCTAGGCTCAAATGATCAATGAAATTACTTAAAATTGCTTTAAGAATGGATATCATGGCTAACTTGCTAAGTTTTGTGATTTTTTCATTGTAATACATTTTGAACTGAAACTAGCTACAGAATGTAGACATTCCGTAGCTAGTTGCCAATTCTGCAGATGTCTTCACGTTCAAGCATGTTCCAGGTGTCCTCTCAGGAAAAGCCACACATGGGTATATTCCACATCATGTCCTCAGCGTTTGTTGCTCACCATGAAGAATGAACGGAATTCTGGACGTGGTTTTGTACGTGGGAATTTACACAAGAAGGCAAACTCCTAATAGGACAAGGAAAGTCCAGATGTCCTTTGTCACTTTACGCTGCCATATTTAAAGTTCTAGTATGATTTTGATATGAAAAGACAATGATTCCCGTATTATCTCAAGTTCTGTTATGAAGATTTGTTATAAATGTACTCGGGAAAATGAGAGACAAAGGAGGGGATTTTTGATTAGATTTCGTGGATTGACTGTTATATTTCTGAAGATCGAGAATACTCTGTTTTAAGTTATTTTCCTTTAATGAAGAAGACAACATTTCTTTGAACGCGTTGAGTTGATCTTGAGCTAGATTTCGTGCTACTCTGGTGGTAGAGGGTCCCTGCCTCCTGAGCATCTTTACTTTTGCAATTTAGATAAGTATCTCAATTTGTTTTCAAGTTTTTGAAGTTTACGTTCATAGTTAATTTCATTAATCATTATAGCTATAATTTTTCTAATAAACTCTTCCAAAAGATCATTACGATGGATAAGAAATGGCTGTAGTGTTATAGATTTTATTTGCAATTCCTTTCGTTCATTATCACAGTTAAACTTACTCTAGTAAACTCTTCCAAGATATCATTATGATGACTAAGGCATAACTGTGATACTGTAGGATTCAGTTGCTTTTTTACACTAAGTAGCATAGCTAATCTTACTCTTAAAAAGCTCTTCCAAAACATCATAACAATGAGTAGGAAATAGTTGTGATGTCTTAGTTTTTAATTGTATTTGCTTTCAGTTTTTATGTTTGTATTCAATTGCATTGAATTGTACAGCCATGATTGTTCTACAAGCTCTTCCAAAATACCATTCATGATGAACGAAATAGGCTATAGAATCCCATAGTTAGTTGCATGACAAATTAGTTAGAGCACTCCGGAGGCAAATTGCACTTAGTTCAAACTTTGTTATTTCGTTTCAAGTTTGATAATGGCTTTTTAGTTCAACACTGTTCATTGTAGACTAGTAGCATCCTATTTTAGTCTTAGCTTAGCTCACTGTATTCACATTCCAAGATTAGTTGCCATCCATTGCATTTTAAATATTAGTTGTTAAATTTGATACCACAGGCTTAATTATTTACAAAACTTCTTTTGTTCCAAACTCATAATAATACATAATCATCTGGACAGAGGATAGTATCAGTCTAAGGCCTGGAGTATTTTGCAACCTTTTTACCATTTCACAAACAAGCCTTTTCTCAAATAACATTTCAAAAGGAAACCTATAACTTTTGAGTGAGGCCTAGTGGTGCTAAAACTGAGTTGCAGAACATAATTAGAAGCTAGTTTAGAGTAGAAACCTTACCTTGTTACAAATGTTCTTTTCCACATATGTTCCAACAAACCTTTATTCATGGATGAGATGTTGTACATTGTAAGTTATTTGTTTGATTATTGATTTAGGAAGAATTTCATTTACACTTAGCTTGTCCATTTCACAAGTTCATTTCAATTTCATGTTGTGAGTTGTTTCTTTGCCATAGAGTCATTATCAAGCTCTAAAATTGTTGTTTACCATCCATAGTTTAGACTCTACTCTGTTTTGACCAATAGTTTAGGCTCCACTCTGTTTTGACCAATAGCTTCTTTTCATTAACATTTAGCTCTTTCCCTTCTCAACATAAAACCATAAAAAACCAAAAACATTATAAAACACTAAAACTCAACGAAGTAAGAAACAACTTCCTAGGCAAATATAGTGCACTTCACTTCAGCAGTTTACCAACCCTGGTTGACAATTAATGAACTCAATTTAGGAGACTAGGTTGAGCACAAACAAGATGGC